>JARFOC010061088.1:0-17983 GCA_031763485.1 Osmoderma eremita | reverse complement strand
TCATAATTTTCTTGATCCGACAAAACCAAATTAGGGTCTGTCAAATAGTGTAATATGTCTGAATTCAAAGTCCTTCTTCTTAATTTTTTGCTTTTTTTGGCGAGAGTTTTTTCATTCCTTCTCTTTCTGACTAACTCGGTGGACTGTTTTTCCCTCTAGACCTTTAAATGTCTATAAACACAATATTTTGTGCATAAAAATTTCTGGTATGGATTTTTCATTTACCGAATTACCGGTAAATTTTTGTAATTTACCGGTAAGTTTAGCGAACGTTTTTTTTGTCAATTTACCGGTTAATCGGTAAACCGGTATACAGTCCTTACATAATTACAACTCTAGTTAATGCAACTTCTTGCTTGTCACTTCTAATAATGATGTGTGTCGGCAGATGGCGTCGCAGGTAGCAACTTCCAGATATATATTACAGAAAGTATATCATATCGACGGTTCATTAAAACTAGATTGGGAAAGCAAGTAAAATACCGACTTGAAAAACTGGTAGCTTGTGTTTTGATGTATGGCCAGTTTGGTATGTCTTATTTATGAAAAATTTGTACTAAGGTTCTCTAACTAATATTGAGATATTTACCGTTTTATCAAATTTTTCCCATTAAGTCTGCTTCAAAGATAATTACTATTTTACAAGTTATTGAAGATGAGGGTGTCATTCTATTAAAGCACAAAGTAATACGCCATACTTGTCAAATGTCGTCAGAAGAAGAACAATTTAGTAATTGTATTCCGATACCTATAACCTTATCAAACTCATCCTTATACTAATGAAATATATATTTCTGATTAAGGTCGATGCATTAATAATTTTTATCAAGATAACTATTAGGATACGATATGACTGTTGTTAGTGCCCTTTGAAATATTAAACATTTTTTGATTAACTAGGAAATTTTGCCAGACATATATAAAGTAATATATGATCGGTTTTAAAAATTATGCAGGACCGTCTTTATCGTAGTGTAGATAGTGTACTTGAACCGGATAATTGTCAAAATCAAATGCACAAATACTGATATTGGAATAGTAGGAAAATCTTTTCTAGTTCACTATAATTTTCAAGAAAAAGAAGTTTATTTGTTCAGATACGCGTTTTCTTTAATAACTGTTATAAAGCAACGCCATCAAGGTTTTGGTAGCCTATTCAATCGACGTAAATTTTTATAGTCAAAATCTGCAGAACAGAATATTTTTCAATGAGTTTCGACATGCCCATTTGGTTACCAAATATACTAAACTGTATACATATACATATATCCTGATTTTTTTGTAACGTTATACATAGGTATTTCCTACAGGCAACGTCAAGCGACATAGTAGGCAACCAGTTATACGTTAACGCGTCGTCAGTGTAGATCCATGAACCATGAAAATTTTAAATCTATTACAAAACTATTAAAATTTATTACGAGAGTATAATGGAATTTGGTATGGAAATATTATTTGTGTTGGTAAAACCGAGCTATGAAGAATTGGGTTATGTTTTTAGCAAAGAAAGGGCAAAATTTCAACATGGAATGAAGAAATTATTTTATTCCAACCACTAATTAATACAAACAAAACAACATAACAAAGGTGAAGTGTAATCTCACAGAGAGTTTTCTAAGTGCACTCGTTGTCTTTCGAGGCAAGTTAGGGTTTATTCCATCACAACCAGTACGTGTACGAGTTTTCAGTTCGTCCAAATTTCATATTTGCATGTTATTATAAACTTTACTTTTCACATAACTCCAAAGAAAGCACCCGTTTGAAAACAAATCAGCTGATCTTTTTGGAGGTACTGCATGCGTGTCAGGTTTTGTGCATGAGGATTTGTACGGAATCAATGGATTAATGGATTAATGAAAAGAAAATTTAGTATTTTTCAACTAATAAATGTAGGATACAATTATTCCCCTTTCTAAACATTTTAGCCGCTCAGAAAAGCTTTGATCAAAATATTAGGTAGAATGGGAGTTATTGAATGCCAGTATTCGGATAAAGTTGTAAATATGACAATAACATTTATACAAATTACCTCCAAATAATGTGCAGAATTCATTAAGTTAGAAAAAAACTTATTATCCCATTTGAAATTAAAAAAGGCCAATTTTTAAGTATCTATTTTAGTTGCTTCTCCATACACATTTAATATATAAATTGACTTACGGCGTATATACAAATAACTAAAAAAATAGTTTACATGCATGAAAAATGGACAAAAATTTGCTTGTCCTTATATATTTGGAAAACATTTGCAATATTTGGTTTTATTGTATCATCAATCATGAAAATTACCTCAGTTTACGATTCAATTCCTTACAAAATTCTAGGAATTGTAACAAAATGTATACCAAGAAATGTTAGTCGAGACTAGCCAAACATTTTAATGAATTCGACTATCATACCTATAGAATTACATTACATACAACAATAACATTCTCTTTTTTATTTTATGAAAAAAAAGAGACCAAATTGATGATTCATGGCCAATTTTTAAGCACTTGAGATATGATGTTTCGTTAAAGAAATTATCAATAATAACATGTGACACTCAACAAGCGCATTTAAAATATATGACGTTTTCTATGGGTAGCTTATTTGAATTCTCATTCATAGAATTATTTTAACTCACAGGCTATCAACAAAGGCATGTGGCGAGCGAATGAAAAAATCCCTAAATCATAAATACTTGTAACGGCGCCCGTATTATTCAACTGTTTATTTTCGTTATGCTCTTACATGCCGATATCAAAACCAAAACACATGCTTTCGGAATTCCTGCGATTCGTTAAGACTGTATTGCCGGTCAACGCACACATATCTATGCAACACTTTTGGCGCATTATGCATGCGCAGAGAGATTCGTGCAATATGTAAGTGCAGCTAGATACGCTAGAAGTAAATTTCAAACTGCTGAAGTCACTGACGAAAATAGTATAAGAAAAGTTCTACTTAACATGTTGGTAAATTAAATATTGTGTCTATAATGTCAAAGACTGCAACAATACTATTTATATTGCTACTAAATAAATGGTTGCTATTGTGCCAAGAAATTAAAACAAAATAAAATATTTTGACACCTGATGGTTACTAAAAGTCAATGTTGTTAGAGTAGAGAAGAAATATAGAGATATATGGCACAAACAATCGCTAAATATATAATCTACTTTCGCATTGAAATCCAACAGAAATAGAGGAGAAATATATTACAACTGTATAACTACCACTGGAGAGTTATGAAAATTGAGATACAGTGAGTTAATAAATTAGTTGCTCACACAATTATTTACTAGAATATGCAATAAAGTGAAGTAGAAATTTGAAATATTTATATATTCAAAAGGACAATAATTGCTAAATCGATCATTCAAATTATATTATTCTATAAAGTTCAAAAATGCAACTCAATCCATTTTTCGCTCAAAATAAAATTAGACACACATGAAGGTAATTTACAATACACATAATCACAATACACATTACGACAATCTAATACTTCGTTGATATACTACGGGAATCTATAATACAGGGAAAGAAATGTATAGTAAAACTCAGTGTAAATATACTGAAAGTAAGTATAATTTATTGCTATATATGGGACGATCTAAAAACAAATTTAGTGTTGGAGTTAAGTACTAATTTTATTGTCATTTCATAAATTTTGTTTTAATATCAACTACAGTTGAACTCGAACCCCTATAACTCGGATATTTTCGTAGGCCCGCATGTTACCTGTTAACTTTATATATATTTTAATTCCTTTAACTCGAATTTCTCTAACTCGAATTTTTCTCTAACTAGAAAAACATCATTTGAAATTTTAGAGGCAGCATTTCTCTAACCCGAAGATTTCCAGAAAGCAAGCGCAGTAAAAAGACAACAAATAACAAAGTTCGGGGAAGTACCGATAAAGGTTATAATACCATATTTATTCTAATAAGCGCCCCGGCGGTAAATCATTTAGAGCAGGGGTTCCCAAAGTGCGGCCCGCGGGCCAAAGCCTGTGAATTCGGCCCGCGATATCGATACGATATATTATATTTTTATTAAAAAATAAATAAGTAAATAATAAAATAAATAATAAATATTACAAATAAGATACAATAAAATAATTTAATATTTTTAAAAAATTCTTCCAGAACTTTAATCATAAGCGTTTGTATTAATAAAAAATTGTTTAGTTTATGTTTAAGAAATCGTGGCTATTGTTTTGATTTTATTCCGTTTTTTTTTTGGCCCGCCAAAAAATTCGGTAATGTTAAATTGGCCCGCCTAAGAAAATCTTTGGGAACCCCTGATTTAGAGCTTCTATCTTTGCGGCGTTTATTTCGAACCAAACCAAATCCTCATTTCCATTCTTTTGCTATCCATCTCAAAGCAATTGTATTACAACTTAATTTTGATACAAAACGACTTCGTTTTAGTACCAAATACAGAATTCAATCTGAATGTGGTTAAGGGGGATTCCCCTACAAACTTTTGATATTGATTGTGTTCACATCCCATAAACATGCGGCGTTTACTACATTGCGGCATTTATTTCCTTCGGCATTATGTTCTTGCGGCGTCTATTAGAATGCGGCGGTTATTGGAATTGCGTCTCCAATTAGAATACATACGGTATGTGTAATGCGGCATTCGAGCGGCATATGGGGACTGCACCAATTCAGTGTTTAGTGTTTATGGATGTGTCCTCGAGGAAAACTCCAAAGTTTAACTATTAAACAAAAAATTTGAAATATTAAAAAAAAGTGGCTGATGGAGATGATTCGAGAGAAACTTAGAATCGATATTAATAGGAGCAAACAACATTAGCGCCGGTATAATTTATTTTTGAAAATTTACGAACAAATGTAAACATATTTAAAAACTCTATACAGATACAAGAAGTATTTTCTTAGACTTTTGAGTGGCAAAATCACGAATCGACATCTTCAAAGTCTATCTTTTCAAACACCACGCTTTCAGTGAACATCAGCGACCAACTGTTCAATTTTTTACGAAGAATTGTACTTCTGACCTCGTCAAGCGTCTTCAACATTATTTTCTTTTAAAAGATGATATAATTCTGAAATACTCATAGCATCATCTCTCAAATATTGTTAGCTGCATTCCATCTCTAACTCTTTTGTGCTAATGTCACTGTAATAGATTCTTAGCAAATTCGTTACAACCACAAGCATTCGATCCTTACGACTAGTTGACTAAGCAAAGAATTTAGCATATCCTAACAGTAAACAATTTTTGGGCTAAGCGAATAATTTCGGATGCTTTGGTATGTAAACAAAACAATTTTTCACAGATTAGCTAAGCCTAAACCAGCAACCAGCTTGTAAATCTTGCAATAGTTATCGAAGTGATAAATTTGATTGATACATTTATCATCGATTCCGCTGCTGTCGCTAAGGTCTGGGAAGCCCCATTGATCGCGGGGCCCTAGGCTCTAGCCCAACGTAAAGATGGGACTGCTTATATAACCGGCTAATGTTACACGAAATCGCGATGTTACGAATAAAAATATAAATTCCGCGGTACTTAAATGGTTTGCGTCTACAAGGGATAAAAATGTTCCTATGTCAGGACCACTTTGCAAGAAAAGGCTTTAGAATATGGTCAGCATTTAAGTGCAACAACTTTTAAGGTTAGCGCCGGTTGGCTTCACAAATTTAAGAAAAGGTGAAGCTACAATAATACGTATAAGTAGATATTTTATATATTTTAATTAAGCACGACATATCACATAAGACCATCTGTGGCGAGAGTGCTGCTGTCGAGGATAGTCAAATGAATAATTGGCTTCAATATGTTACCAGGAATTTTGGAACAATATGACGAGAATAATATATTCAATGCCGACAAAACAGGGCCATTCTTTAAATGTTTACCTAAGAAAACTATGGCTTTCGATGGTGGATAAATGTTACGGTGGTAAAAATAGCAAAGAACCCGTTACCTGTCTCTTTCCAACATATATGAACGGCACAGAAAAAATAAAGCCTCTAGTAATCGGAAGGAGTGCTAACCCTAGGTGTTTTAGAGGAGTAATGTGGCTTCCTTACATACCTACTGAAATTAAAAATCCTTCTAACCAGAATTTTATGTAACTCGAGCTTTTTCTGGGACTTTCGGTGCTTCGAGTTAGAGGAGTTCAACTGTAGGGGAGACCGGGGTTGATTGACACATTTCTTGCTTGCGAATTATTTCCAGATTTATTGGACGTAAAAGAAACAAAGAAACCAAAAAGCAATCAGCTACGTATTTTTCCTGTAGGAGATTGATAATTTCAAAGAGCAATGGTGGTATTAATATTTTATGACACACGCGTCCCATCCCCGGGAATGGGGCAAGTAAACACATACGTTGGGGTAAATACACACACACCAGAATATTTTTATAGAAGTTATTAGATTTATTAAGTTTAATACATATTTAATATTAATAGTGAACAAAGTTTCGAACAAACCAAATTTCATGTTGTTATTTACAATTGTGGCACTGATAAAACACAATATCTACATCTGTGCATTTTCGTGAGTCCACAGTTTACATGAAATACATTGCACCCATTTCTCGCCTGGAAGACTAGGGTGTAATACATATTAAACAAAATGTATCATCTCTGATTCGTCACAGAGTCCTTTTGTTTCTGTTTAACAAAGGGCGATTTTCGTACAAATTTTTTGTTTGTAACATTTTCTTGTAACATTTACTTTTCTTTTTCTAGCTATTTCTTCTAACTTTACTCGCTCTGGAGTGTCTGTCAATATTGCTGTTTTTCGTTTCTTAGTGTTACGTTGCACTTTTTTTCGGGGATCTAATGGTCGTACCTCCTCTGAACTTAAAAGCTACGTTTTATCTTTAATGGAAGTAGATGTTGATGGTATTGGACGTTTGATATTGAGGGTTCTACAATTATTTCATCTCCTAATATTTGGGTGGCAGTTGTCTCTAAAGATAGAACTTCAGAAGCATTATCAGTTGATTCTGCAATAGTAGGATGTGCGCTCTGTTCAATAATTGCCGGATCTGGTCTATCGGTAATATATGACGGCATGAACTCACTATCAGAGAAAATATTTTCATTAAGTGGGCATATACCTGTTTTCACAAACTCTGCTTTAATGTTGTTTGGTGTAGTAGCTAACGGCAGCGCTATGTTAACTATTCTAGGAATATGATAAATAGTTAACGTCTTCCGAACTCGAGGAAATATAAAAAATGATGGTATGCTGAAAGAGTTCCTCTTTCTGCTGACGTAACACGACCTATTTGCTTAAAACCACGGCGCGCTAATATTTTATCTGGGACCTGAACGGTTGTGATACCTGTTAGTTCTTCTTTTATACGTACGCATTGTCGATACTAATAAAAGGAAAATAATTGTACAAATAACTTATGTAAAAAAAAATTGAATGTGGGGTTAATTGACACAGTGTGTCAACAAACCCCAAACTCATTGCGCCAACAAACCCCAGCGTTACTTTATTTGTATATGTGTTAAAATGACACACGTAACAATATCATAACCCAAAAAATTATACATGCCTACACAGAGGAATATATACATTTTCAGATTATATACACATAAAATTGTAGTTATATGCACATCGAGGTATATATCAAATAGTTTCGCAAAGCAAAATTTTACTTACCAACTAAAACTTTACAAAATTACTCTTACATTACAGTGCTTTTCATAAGAGTACATATAGCAAACTGCATAACCGTTATGATTAGTTGTTGTAAATGCAATGAGATTGCGCGCATTTGACAATGTGTCAACTAACCCCACGTGTCAACTAACCCCGGTTTCCCCTACTCATATATAGTCGAAACAGCAAACATTAGTACTAAGAATTTAGTACTACATATTTTCATTAGGGTTAGCAAAAATAACTTAGCAAGTTAAAAAAACAGAAAATTATTATAACTAAATATGTATAGTACTTAGTATTGCAATAAAATTTATTTAAATCGGCTCTCTATTATAGTAAAACAGCGGGAAGGTTTCTTCGTCGATACCATTCTCTAAAAATATTATGAAATATTGATTATAACTTGCTGTTAACACTAGAATGCATCTACATAAACAATATAAACGTAGTTTTACAGTTTACAGCAATTTAATATTAATCATCATATCTTTCGTCTAGTTGGGAAACCCCATAACTTCATTATTTTTAAATACTTTGTAAACCACAACACATCTCACACATAATACAAATAATACAAATAGCGGCTTGGGAGATTTTTACAAGTTCACTTCACGGATTTATACAAGAAACCAGCCGAGCAAAGAACCGCAGAGCCAGCTTCTTTAGACGATGTTGGCAGCGAGGGAGAAGAGAGGCAGAGTGTTGCTGTTGTATGAAGCTGCCAGGCGTGGATTTGTGTTTCCGCCGTACAAGGCCATATAAGCCAACAAGTGTGATCCAGATAAATGGGAGTATGCTTTTACCATGTAAAGATCGTTTTTGTAATTAAGTAATTGGTGCTATTTTTTATGCTTTCATTTCTTTTTGTCGTATAGTATAGCATCGCTACTATACGACAAAAAGAAATGAAAGCATAAAAAATAACGTCAAGTTAGAATCTAGAAAACTGAAGTAATAAATGCAAATAAGCGGTAAATCGTCTAAGGAGGAGAAAGGAAACTGCATTTTTACATTCTATATGTAGAGATCCGTAGCCACTTTCTAATTTAAAACTTTCCATATGGGGAGCATTAGTGCTCACGCCAAAGAATGGCAACTCTGTGAAACTTCCTCCAGAACTACATAACCTCACATTCTGCTCACGTTGTTCGGCTTCCTTTGAAAATGCTTTATTGCAGCTTGTGTGGTATCGTGTTTCTTTTTTGCCCTGTATTCTATCTTATTAACAAATCTGTGATGTGCTTTGCTTGTGATCAGCACAGTGAGCAGAAGAAGTGCAGGTATTTTTGAAAGAACTCTGAGTTAAAGAAATAAATTGGTTAATGTTGTACTGTATACACACGGTGATGGATATAGAAGGATGTAAAAATAATAAATTTAAAAAATAATCGAATTATATTGTATACATACTCATCGACAGCCATCTCTGCCAGCCAGTGGTTACTGATTTGTAGCTGTCACTATTAATGGTAACAACGCAAGCCACCAATAACAAGGATACGTACCAGAATGTTAAACTAGCACACAAAGGAAAGAAACGGTATATATGCAAATACCTATAGACATAAATTTATATTGTGTTATGCACTCTAAACATTTTGTCGTGAAATGGTTAAATAAAAGTCTTCCTTTTAGAAAGTATTTTAATTACATGCATGTATTACTTTACTTTTCACCCAGAAAATATGGCAAATACATTTTATTTTAATTATCCAAACGTCCTCCAGCAATCTGTTTGGAGATGTATCAGGGAATCCAAGAGCATCATCAAAAACTTTTACAATCTTCAATATCTTGTTCCGATAGATTCCTATCAGTTGCTCAGTATTCCTTGCTTGGCTACATTTCTTCTATGGTGTGTATCGTATTCAAGTGTGCTTTAGGACATTCCACGGACATGTCTTATTAGTGACCGATATATTATGGTATGCAAATATTGCCAGAGTAACTCTATGGTGACGTAATATAGCCCTTTTGGTCATGTACAATGTGTACTTCCAATATTATAATTTTCAGTGAGTTTAATTAATAATAAACAATATATTTTACGTATAGCTGTTGTTAATTATGTAAAGTGATTGTACTTACTTCTGTATTGTAGGAGCGTTCCCTCATATTTGCTTTACCTGTGCCCCTAATAATCTTTAATAGCAATAATAATATGGAGTTATATTGTAAGAAAACCAGGAAAATAACAACTTGCTAAGAACCAAGCAATCAATTGCAAAGGAATGATGGTTATGTTTGATGTAATTTGTTTTGTTTGAAAAGAGAAACATGGCGCGTTGCCGTGGCAACTGGGTTTTGTGACGACACAGTAATGGGGCCAATTCTTAAAGAAAATACCTAAAACAGTGCTAAAATACTTATGCTTTGTTTACAAACATTCGCCTTCAACTACCATTCTAGAAACTACGCATGTTCAATGCATAGAGTATAGATTGCTTTACCTTTTTTTCCTATGCGTTGTATCTACCATTCTAACCTCTACCAGGGTCTAAATTGTTTAAGCGCCAAAACGTTCCATGCGCGGATGTACATATGTTAAATCGAAACGATTTATCACAGCATAAGACGCATACAACGCATTATACATGAATCGGAACGCAACCCTAGTAGATGTAACCAAAGAATCCAATCTTAGGACATTTTGATTTAGGTCACTTTGGCACACAACAATATGTACATATCTCGCTTATCAAATAGTTGTTATACATGCCACTGGTAAAACTAGATTTGTGTGAGACCACCTTTAAATAACCAAATTTCAGCGTAACCAAAACAAATGCCGATCATGAAAAGGAGGATGGTGCTGTTGTATTCCTGCGAGTTAAGTTTATTTACGCGGAAGTTCTAAGTTAAATAATTACATCTAAAAGTGATTCACGTTCGTAGAGAAAATCAAGCATTATCTACATATATGAAAGTAACAGTACACAAAGACATTAAAGAAAAATTACTAATCAATGTGTTACTGTAACGGCAAAATTATCACCTTTTATCTTTATTTATCTTTATAGATGCATGTATGCTACTCACACGCTCGTACATATGTTTATACTTGATTGTATTATTGTATTTAGACTATTAAAACTGCCGTCGGAAGGTTGTAATGTAATGTTTATATTTGTACGTTGTATTTGTTCAACATGTAAGTCTGGGCAATGTGTAGCTGTTTGCATTCAATATCAATACTTTAATTTAAGATGCAAGTATTACTACAACGGAATATAATCTACAATGCCGAATATTGTTGTCACTACCTTATTACAGTATTTTCCCTAATATTCTATTTACTTGACTATATGAGATCCTTAAAATGAAGTCGTTTAACTTGTTCTGGTAGTTGGTTACTTGATTACTTGCTAAAATGATGTCTTCCGCTGGGTCGTTGGTCGCTCCTTCCGCCTCCGCCGCTTGGTCTTCTTGTGGAGCGGATGGCATCCTAGCGTTCATCCAACAAGTGCAGGCCCTTGAGGTAGCTCAGAATCTTGTTGTATGAGGAATTTTTCAGGTCAGCTAGAGTAGTAATGTTCTCGTAGTAGTGCTACGGTTTTTCAAGAGTTGGAAAAAAATTAAGCCATCAAGAAGTTAGTTCGTTAGTGCATGAATGTTATGAACACTAAATCTCAAATAGAAATTACGTAGATATATTATTTAGGAACAAAATAGAAAATACAATGTGAAGAGGAATCACTTGATGAATGAATATTATTCAGCAATTTTTTAGATTTTCTTGTCCCACCACATCCCGGTACTATTTCTAATGAAGGATTTCTAATTATTATTTGCTGGCTGATACTTTCTTCCTGACAATTCAACTGTTTAAATAAATTTACTTGGTATTTTGTTAATTACTAGTAATTAATTCTTTTTAGTACCTCTACAGTTGCATAGCTTTTAATAACTTGGATTATATTGTAGGTAGAAACGCTTATATGGTGCTTTTTTGTAACATTACACATAGATATTTCGTACAAGTAACATTAAGCGACATAGTAGGCAACCAGTTATACGCTAGCGCGTTGTCAGTGTAGATCTATACCCAGTATTATTAATTAATTATATCTGGCTAGCACGCTTTAAAGGATCTACTATAATTTATTTTTTCTAACGAAAAATTTCCAGCATACCATGAAAATGTTAAATACAGTACGAAACACCAAACTGTTAAAATTTATTACGAAAGTATAGTGGAATTTTGTATGGAAATATTATTGGAAAATTATTAGAATTTGGTTAAATGTTTAACAAAGAAAGGGCAACATTTCAACTTGGAATGAAGAAATTATTTTATTCTAACGATTAATTAAGACAAACAAAACAACATAACAAAGGTCAAGTGTAATTTTGCAGCAAGTTTTCTAAATGTCCTCCTTGATTTTCAAGGCAATTCTGGGTTTATTCCATCACATGCAGTACGTGTACGGGCTTTCAGTTCGTCCAAATTACATATTTGCATGTTATTATAAACTTTACTTTTCACATAACCCCACAGAAGGCAATTGTTTGGATACAAATAAGCTGATCTTTTGAGGGTACTACATTCGTGTCAGGTTTTGTGCATTAGGATTTGTACGGGATCAATGGATTAATGAATTAATGGAAAGGAAATATAGTATTTTTCAATGGATAAATGTAGGATACTACCTGGAGTGTTGACCTTACCATTTATTATCTATTGTGCAACTGTTAAAATATTACGATATATTAGATTTTGGTTGTTTTTAATAAAGTGCAAAATGTCAACTTTGAATGAAGAAATTATTTTATTCTAATTGCTAATTAAGAGAAACAAAAGTAAGGTAAATCTAGGTAAATGTAGTCAGTTAAAAGTGTTTTATTCAAAATTTCTACGTTTTCATTTAACACATTAAACATTGTTTCGCTAAAATCTGTTCCGTTTATTTTATCTTCCTCGAAAGGGTCTTGATAATTTGTAATTTGTAGGGCTTATAAATGAATTCTCACGGTTTTGTATATCGACCTGTATGATACTTCATAATGTTTGTCTGCATCTAAAAGCGATCTCACATACCGTCCTCCACATAACTTAGAATATTCTGATGTGTTTTATTTATGGTTTTATTTATTTTTCTGTGGGAACTTAGAACAAAACCTTCTGCTTTGAATTTGTTAAAAATATTGAGCATAGTTTTCGCAAATGCTATAGGCCTTCAGGATAATTAACTGAAAACATGTCCCTAACCCGTCTTAAATTATTATTCTACTGGTACCACGCTGTCATTGACACATCTTTGTATTACCTGTTGATAATTTAAATAAATTTTCTACTTTTCAATGAAATGTATGTAATTTGTGATTGATGTTTGAATAAATATTTTAAAAAAATTTAATAAATAAATATTTAACAAAGAATTGTTTTTTTTACACTGACGACGCGTTAACGTATAAGTGGCAGCCTACTATGTCGCTTAACGTTACCTGTAGCAAATACCTATGTATAACGTACAAAAAAAGTGCTGTATATTTCGCAATTTTGTCGGCTGTATATTATACTTGATTTTCTTTGCATCCTTTATATGGAGTTTTCCCTGTTGGGCAATACAGATCACTGCTATTTAACAATAAAATTAAACCACAGCTTTAAAAGAAAAGAAACTGATTTTTCTATATAACCTGGCCAGTATATTTTTACGATATACTTGAGAGCCATACAGTTACAGACACAGTAAGAATGTGTTTTGAGATCATTTCTAAAAATGGCGTTTTAAATTAAATCGTGATTTATCTTTCGTGTATACTTATACCCTGCACCTGACTCTGTGTTGAACAGCACATCGGTCCATTCGACTTCTAAAATACACGCAACAGTTGGACGGGTGATCTGTTCTCACATCGCCTACCGCGTACTCGTGAAACAATCAGCGCGTTTCGAGATCTGAACTGTACATAGACGCATGCAGTGGCTGAATCGTAAGACACATGTCACACAGTAGCTACCAATAAGGTCATCTACTTCGGGTAAAGTAAACATTTTCATTGTGTTTATTTACATGCGTTTATGTGCTTGTGACTAATACGTATGCACGTAACGTGTGTACAAACCGAATCTCGCCCCGTACGGTGCTAAAATTAATACTAATAACGAGACGAGATGACATTCATCCGTCGTAATCGGATTAAGTATACTTTTCGGTGCGAAGGCAACGACGATGGCGGCTTGCGTTGGTGGTAGTAGTTCGTGCCTGAATGCGGTGTTGATTCTCCCTTATCGAAATTCCACATTTCGACGTCAGGTTTTTGAGAGATTGCTCAGCTGTTTGTGTTTTTAAGAATCTACGATTGCAAGCAGTTGTTCTTGTTTTGTCCGGTTCTTATCGCCATAAACATGCATACGTTATACAAACTTTGACACTAGGGAGTGTCTTGGGTAACATTTCTTCCAACAATTTTATATTTGCGTAAAAGTAAATCGAAAATCATAATGATCCTTTAGTTTTATACAGTTAGGGAAAGAAGTATTCATAAGTAATTCATAAGTAATTCATAAGTAAGTAATTTAAACATAATGGCTAAATATTTTTACGTTTAGTATTACTTTGTAGGTTTATAATACAGTAAAAGCTAATAAATTTAATAGACTACAAGATAATGCATAATTTAATGTGAAAATAAATATTATTTTACAAAAAATAAATAAAATTCTATGGAGACACCTAAATTCGACGGGAAAAAAAGTATCCATACAGAATGTTTACGGTCTTGTGACTTTATTCTCAAGAGGTAATTAAACATCTTAAAATAAGGTGATTAACGTAAAAATATCTTAACAAAGTTGCATAATAAGAGAGATATTAATGTTAAAAAAAATTGTGATTTTTATTTTTTTTATTTTCATGTGGTGTTAACCACCATAGAGAAAGGTTTTTAACTATAAAACTATTAATCAACAACTTGTGCCAAGTAAATGTAAACGATAGGTTGATACGCTCACAATCAAAATTTTCCAGCGGCAAAAATTGGTATTTCCTCGACAAAAACTTCCGTGTCTCACGTCAGTTACTACCCTATTGTGTCTCATACAGGTATGTTTTCATGCGTATATAGATATTCCAACATATTTATGCAATGGAATCGAGAAAAAGGCAAACTAGTTGTGATATTCGACGTTTGATACAGAAACTGCAGAAAGATGGGAAATCGCAATGGGCAATCGCTAAAATTGTAGGTAAAAGTCGTGCAACAGTTCAGTATATAGTAAAAAGATGGGACTGATGGTAAAAGAATAACCAACAAACAGAACCTATTCGAAAAAAATTATTAGAGAAGGGGACGAACGATGGATTTTAAAAGAAATAAACAAGGACCCGAAATGAAACCACATCAAAATTAGCGAAAGAAGTAGAACAATACTTGAGAAAGAAAGTTCATCCTGAAAATACTAGAAGAGTGTTGCGGAAAAAATTATTGCATGGACGTATCGCTAGAAAGAAGCTATATCAGTGACAAAAATAGAAAAATAAGAGTCGAATTCGCGGACGAGTATATAGGAAGGATATCTCATTCTGAAAAAAAGTTTTATATACAGATAAAACAAAAATAAATTTGTTTGGATCGGATGAGCGAGTAAATGTGTGGCGTAAATCGAATGAACAGCTAAAACCAAAGAATTTGAGATCAACCATAAAACACGGAGAAGGATGGCTAATGTTGAGGGGTTGCATGTCGGCGGCGGGTGTCGGTTATATGCATTTTATCGAAAGCACCATGGAGTGCAGAAAAATTCGTTATTTTGGACACATTTAGTTTTTATCACGATAATGATCCGAAGCACAAGTCCGGTGTTGTAAGAGAATGGTTACTGTACAATTATCCAAAATTGCTTCAAACTCCACCGCAATCGCGGGACTTGAACGTAATAGAGCGCCTGTGGCAAGAATTAAAGTTTAGACTGAAAAAGCGTACCATTTCAAATAAAGAACAACTTAAACATGCAATTGAAGAAATGTCACCCGAAGTAACTATTACATTGGCGCCTTCTATTATGAACGACAGAATAAGTGCCGTACGAAATAGCAATGGATGGCCTACCAAATATTAAGTTAAAATAATAATCAATAAACGTTTTATTTGTTTATTTGTGTGTTGTTTTGAACTGGACGATTTTTACCGTGACCATCAATATTGTACTTATTTCCAATTCCAATTTCTTGTACATATATTATACGGATAAAAAATATATATTTCTGTATTTTTATGTGACATATAGGACATATAGTCAGATTTTACATTAAATTAACCTGCAACAGTAGGTGGACGATTTTCACTGTGACTTGTACATATGTAATAGGTGTGTATATATTTTTAATATTTTGTGCGATAACCATCCGTCGTAATAACTACTGGTAACCGTTTCGGCATCGGTTCAACCAATTACAGCACACATTTGGACTTATTTTTTGCCACAGATATAACCCTTTTTAAGTCTTTTTTATCATGACCCGTGCTTACAACTCCTTTCACAAATGTTCTATGGGGTTAAGATCTGGCGATTGTGAAGGTGTTTTCAGTTGATGAGGTGTTTTATATAATAGCCATTCACGAACAAGATAGGATTTATATTTTGGGTCATTATCTTATTAATAGTAATAATGACCCGACACATTCAACATATTTTAATAAATAAATTGTCCTTTAGAATGTTTAAATAAACATATTTATCCATAATTTGATCGATGAAAACCAATTTGCCAACTCCCGATGCCGCCATACAGCCCCATATTAAAACGTTTCCTCCACCATGCTTCACAGCACCTTTCAGAGTTTCCTTTTTCAACGCAGTTCCTTGTTTACGCCATACTAATTCACCTTTTTCTGAGGTCCTTAAATTAAACTTGCTTTCATCTGAATAGATAACCCGGTGACAAAATTCGGGGGGCTTATGTACAAACTCCTTGGCGAATGCCAATCTTTTCGTCCTATTGGCACTGTTAATAAAAGGTTTTCTCCTTGCTGTTCGCGCTCTAACAATCAATTCATGTAACCTGTTGCGGATTGTTTTTGTTGTCATCGACTTTTCTGCCTTTTCTTGTAACGCACTACACAATAAGATAGAAGTTTGGAAAGAATTTTGTTTAATTTGCTGCAATATTAACTTTTCCTCGCAACCAGTTAATACACTAGGTTGGCCAGATCATCTTTTATTTTCCACCATGTCAAGCTTTTTGTACTTATTAATAATATATTGCATGACTTTTACCGACAATCACACCGATTTGCGGTAACGACTTCTTTTCATTATACAATTTTATGACAATTTTTCTTTTTCTATGGTCGTTCCTTTCTTCTTTGAGCTCATATTTACCGGCATCGATTAAAACCACTCGCAGTGCGATAACAAACATTACTGAAGCTAACTAAACATTATACTGCTTTTTACACGGTCTTGACATTCTGGGGTCAATTGGGGAATTCCCTTTGTCACAGTTGTACGGATACTTCTTTCCTATCGAATTCAGATATTTCCATAGTTTTTATTTATTTTTTGTAAAATGATATTTATTTTTACATTAAATTATACATTATCTTATAGTCTCTTAAATTTGCTATCTTTTACTGTATTTATTGTATTACAAAACAATACTAAACGTAAAAATATTTAGCCAGTATGTTTTAATTTCATTTTAAAATTAAATTAATTACATAGTCACAAGAAAGCCATTTTTACAATACTGTTGTCAATGAGGCATATGCTCCCTTTCTAAAATCCTTCGCCGCCAGCAGATAAAGATATTGCAAAGATATGCAAATATCAAATTAAACATAGGAATTGGTATTTATTAAATTATATCTTTGAATATAGGAACTTTTGTTTTGCTTGCCCTAAAGAGAATGCAAGTTTGATTCGTATTTTCACCATTCAATATTTCTTAATTTACAAATGTTATTCTATAAATAAGAAACCTATTAACATGCATGTTTATGTTCGTAATTCAAAGTTTAATAACCGTTATTTTGTATGTAGATTTACAGGAGTCTAATAATTAATTTTATCAACTTACTCAGTCGGTAAATTAGGCATCTGTTCTTTCTTTGAAATTATAATAATAGGAGTTCAGTCGAATACAATTAATGGGACTATAATATGTTACTAAAATATTTCCTTAAATACGATTTATTAATGTAGAACACATCTAGGAAACATATAACACTAGATTAAAAGAGGATACATGGACTCGATCGACACAATATACAAAATAGGATACGGTGGCTTAAAATAGTAAAAAAAAAAATAAAAAAATACCCTTACCACCTCGATGAGTGAAGAACTCCTGGATACGTATTTCGGCAACTAGGTTGCCATCCTCAGC
>JARFOC010061079.1:0-17983 GCA_031763485.1 Osmoderma eremita | reverse complement strand
ATTTTGACGTTTCTTTAAATTCTAAAATGCGTTTCCTAGGAAACATGCACCATTCAATAAATACGAGGGTTATCAGAAAAGTAAAGTACATGTAACTTTATTGGGGATATGTTCGTTAAAACATGGAAATCCGTAAAACTGTTTACATAGGCGTAAACTCAATAAAAATATCTTACAAATAAGGTTTTATATGAGCATACTTTCCATTTAAAATTTTAAAGGTAACAACACCGTCTATCTTACGTTTTGAGTCCGATGCATCTCGCTGTAACCAAAATATCATATAGTAATGCCTCTAATTTCACCTCGTCTTTGTTTCGCTTCTCTATCTCATTCCTTTCAAAAGTTACGCACTGTATAAGTACATAAGAGTGGTGATTTATAAGACCACAAAGCTCAACAGCTCTGCTGTTTTAAGTTGCTCACCTCAATATTTTGAGATTAAAATACACAGGGCATTTTTCGCGAATGAATATCCACCGCTTCATTGATTGGCGATCTGTGGTCTCCCGAAGAATTTTTGCGACATAAATTTTGTTGTAGATTGAGGGGTTTTAACCAAAAATATGTACGATCGGCTGAAATCCATTCGCAACAAACTTATTAGTAACACCAAGAAGAAATGTAGTGAGATATTTCCCCACAGTTTAGAAACAGCAAAACAAGGGGCCAGGGAGCCGGCAGTTGGTATTGAGTTTCAGGCCGGTATCAATTTCATCTTATTTTTCAAACATAGGGGGAAAAGTTATGTTCTCCCGTACTATGTCCTTTTTAGATAAATTTAATACAATATCCTCCGATCAGTTTTTGGTTCGTTAATTCTCGGACTACTCACAATGCTTTATTTAAAGCCCCTTGGTCATGCACTTATGTGATTTCTCACAGGCGTTTGTTATCGTCAATCACAATCTCCTGCTACATAAGCTGCCACCGTACGGTTTGAGACGATGTTGTGGTCGATGGATCGTATCTTTCTCGAACGGCCGTTCTCAATTCATTATCGCGTGCAGTGACGGTCTCAGGACGTGCTCGAGGACCTATTTCGGACCCACTTTAATTCACTTTATCTGTTTAACAAAACGAAACGAACGGAAAACATGAATTAATTAATCGGAAAAGAAAGACCGTTCGATATAAAACACATTTTTCGTGACATGTACATAGGTAATAAAATAGTTTTGCGATACATTGAACATAGATGTTTATTCCTGTTTCGAATTTATTGGCCTCGCCAAATTAAAATATGGAGAAATGATGAATCCACCATTATTCCACCAACGAAGAAAGAAACTTATTTTGGTGCCACGATCACATGACGGTGTCACTATACCAAAACAACCGCTTTGATGGGATTTTGGATCCAATTATTAAACGAAATGAGGGGGCTTTGCGTAAAAACAAAATGAAAATGTGAAATTTACATGCATACATATGTAGCTAACTACATAGTTACCGAGAATAACGAGGAAGATTGTTTTGTTTTTGTGTATGTATAATCTCTATATACCCAGACTGATGATTGTTATATGAAATATTAAGTGCGCTTGTTCGCACAGGGCGCGATAGGGTACAGCTCGGTGTCCCGAGAGGGCTCGAGCCTGTCGGTGCCGTCCACATATGTAAGTGCTTCACCGTTACGTGACCGTTTAAAACCGGTTTACGATTTATGTCGTGTGAGATGATGATCATGTTTCGTTTCCAGTCAGTGCCATGCGAGATTCGGTGCGTCGCTCGATGCTACGGCAAATTTTTAGTCACAGGCAACGAAAATTGTTGCAAATACAAATATATACATACCTACATACAAGTGTATGTAGATTTGGTTCGAGTCCAACGAATGTGTCCGTCTACTCTAAAACCTCACGCGAAATGTTTGCTCCTATCTCTAGTCACAATCGATAAATGTATGTTTAAAAATACTCGTAATTAGGTTACCGAACAACAGAAACAATTCGGTTCTTTACGACCGATTAAATAATAAAAAACAATCATATTTTTTTATAATGTGTCTCAAAATGAATTACATCTAGGAAAGTTATCGCCCGGCAGTACTGAATAGCTGAAACCAAGTCCAACTGTAAATGTCTTGAAGCTGCTTAACAAAATAGCTCCACTAGTTTTGGAACATATTCCAGTAGAGTATACTGATCTCAACGCAATTGCGTGGATCACGTTCTCAACCTAACAATCCATATTGAAGCTGGTTTTCAACGCAATCTCAAAACCAACTGTAATTTATGTCGATCTGACAGTAGCACGTGACAGGGTTTGGGGAAAAGATTTTTTGTACAAAAACTAATAAACATTTATACCGTGCAATCGGATAGTCAGATCCCTTCGGATAGTAATAGATAATAGCAAAAATACAATTCGATTATGCTGATGATGTAGTATTAGTCGTTCGCAGCGATACAATAGAGGTAGTGCACGTCCTACTAACGGAAGACTAACTGCGCTGGCCTAATACATATTTTGCCGATTGGGGACTCATCACAAATAAGAATAAATCTGAAGTGACCAATTTCTATCTTAAGCCTGAGATTTACTTTAATAACAAGTTACTCCGCCATAATTAATCCTGGCCCAAAGTAGTTGGGTGTTACAACGGACAGAACGTTATCGTTTGAGAAGCACTTTGAGAATGCTCCAACTAAAATTAATACTCGTAACAGTCTCATCCAGAAACTATGCGGAACAACTTTGTTGTAGCAAGCGCATCTACTCTTACATGCTCATATCATAGTGTAGTATACTCTGTTGCATGAGATTAATCAGTGGATGCGTAAGAAGTACATACACCGACTCCACGATTGCCTGTTCCGAGCCATATTGCTCCACCTGATATTCGTAGGCGACATCGTCTCTTAAAAGAATACAGTGATCTGATCTGCTTGTACATGATCCTCTCTACCTGATATCACTTCGCAAAACTTAAATGCAGGTCTCTTCCACTACTATTAGCAAAAAAAAATGCTTGGGGGTAACACCAACGTCAATAGCAGGTGACAAAAAAAAAACTGTGAAATCGTCATACCAAACTTTATACCATTGACTCCCGTGCATGCCCGCCAGATATCGGCATAAGAACTTCTCCAGGCGTGTGTCGTGACTCACTCCACCGGGGGGAATAATCCAGACAGCGGTAAAGAACTATCCACTGACGACATATTCGGGACAAGTATCTGATTTTTGTACACTACATAATACTCTCCCGGACTGAATTAATTAATGGCAAGAATATAAACATTTAATTCCCCAGAATTTGTCGCTCTGTTGAAATGCCAATATTAATAAAGACGAATTGATATTAAAGCTTTGCTCCAACATCCAGTTAGCGTACGGTTCGTAATCACGGAAACCAATCAGGAAACATATTTCAGTTCACGAAAACTTGTCCGATTGGTTTACGTGATCAGGACGCGTAGGTGCGCGAATTTTGTGTTGGAATGAAGCTTAAGCTTACCCTTTTGTCACTGTCAAAATGGCACTAATCCCAGTCACAAACGTCAATACGGCAATGTGACACATTTAAGACCAACTGTGATGTAATTCGTATTGAAGCACGTTACAATTCGCCATAGTTTAGAGTCGACGGATCGAATTTGACGTAAGCATGAGAGAGGGTCACTCACGAATCCTGCACGACGTACGACATACATTACATTAATCACATAACCGCCGTGTGTTAATCATATGTTTCTCATTCTCATTTGTGCCGTCCGACCGCTTGGATTATGTGCCATGTTTGATTGCGTTCTGTCTCTATTCAGCTTGCACGGAGCATGATAGTGAGTATCTGCATTATTGCTGGTTAAATTACTTACTTACTTACTTACTTATTCACCCACCTTACTTGTTTACATAAACTATTTATATACTTTTACTACCTATATATACATCGTACATCGTAAGTGTAGTTTGTAGATGTTCTTTTCTCATTTGTTTATTTGTGGAGGACACTGATTTTCTCGTAGTTGAGCAGTAGTGCGTTATTTTCCTTTATACATCTACGACTCTCTTTTTTTTAATTTTATTTATCCGTATGTTTTCTTTTTTAAAGAAACTCACAGTTTTCTTTCTATACATTTTAACCTGTATCTATACTATTCTGTTGTTGAATCTGATAATGATTATGATGATGATGACAATGACTGAAATAAATTCCGCTTTTCTTCGACACTCTTATTTCTAAAACCAGAGGTTCCCAACAGTTGTTGCTGAAATAGTGAGACAAAAAGGGTGTTTGTTGTTGTTTAAGGCGCCTTATTCGAATACATACATCGTGTGATTCATAATTTACAGATACGTACTTTTTGTAATAATACAATGAAATAATCCAAATTCCTTTTATTCATCAACAACTATCTTTTGCAGTTATTAAATTAGGAAAAGAGAAACAGGATTTTTATGTTGAACAGAGAAAAATTGTCTTTATATTCATGTCTTGGTGCGTTTTCCGATGTCTGTCTTTATAAAGACATAAGTGACAATTACATATTCAATTTTTCGTGAGAATCGCGTTATTTTTAAAACAGATCAACACGAAAATATGTATAGTATCCAACCTTCACAAGAGCTGTCAAAACTATGTTTGCAAACATTAATTCGCGCTACCATTGTGGCCAGTTCCACAGTAACACCAACTTAAAATTCTTGGTCCCGTGATCTTCAGTTGAAATTAATCAGTAATTTGAATCGAATGGTACGTGGTATAGGGTGTATTTTAATGGTCGTACATGACGTAATGTCTCTTTTAATCGTACAGTTGATGGTCCATTATCGCGCTGTAACGCCTAGAATTTCATTTTCAATTGGTGCCATTAATTTTTCGACATTGTTTAACTCATTTTTATAAGTATTATTACTATCCCACCAAGCGAATAGTGTGGTCTGTGATGGGTGTCACAGGACACATCGTATCCCTCAGTGGATGTCCACAGGGTAGGGGTGGTCCCCTACTGCCTAGAAAACGATATACTACGTCAAGTGCGATCGTTTAAATACACGCTTCACATGAACGTACCTACGTTATTAGTAGACACAGGCGAAATGATCCGATTTAGATAGGATCTACTATATCTATTAAACGTTTGAGGCTGTGCAGCGTAACAGCACGTTGGGAACCGCAACCCACGACGGCAATTATACAATAAAGCACTCGTGTGTGTTCGTAGGGAGGTTCCATGCCCAATACCAGCAGCAGTGTTCCCTTTTTGCTTAGCAGCAGTATGCAGAGCATCCGTTCCCGTAGACCCTCTGCTGTGCTGGGCGGCTCCCAGGGCTCGGGCCTTCTTCAACAGCTGGGCTCCGGCATGGTAAGATTCACCTCTTCATCACACCAACCGGCCAACGGCAGAGTGTTCACTAATAGCACGGTTAGGAAATGTCCCTCCCTGAACATAACATTTAGCTGAATGTACGTACGTATTGACCACCTACCGCCTACCACTCTCTAATAATAACCACTCTCGATCGGACTCGGCTCGGCTCGGGTCAGTCGATTTGGATTTCAGATCACACCTCCTGCTTTTTTATACTACACACTATAACTCACTACAAACCATCCGTTGCTCTATCTGTCGTGTGCATTTTCATTACTCACAGGCGGGGGCTATTGAACTTCTATCAGTCGATCAATTGTTAGTTAATCGACGAAACGACAACTCTTTTATAGCGGTGATTTTCTTTTTTCGATCTGCCACGCATAGGACTGTGCTCTACATTCTCGATGTAACTGTTAGTTTCTTTTTTAGAATGTAGTAAGAGTAAAAACAAAACGTAGTAGCTCGTTAGAAATGCGATTCGATAGGCCTCGCCTAATTGTTTTTTGATTTCCAGTACCAACTGTTTGCCGGACGCCAGTAACAACCCCCACGCTGATGATTTGACCTCATTAATGTCTGTTTACTATTTAGTTTTTTATTTCAAAATGGACGATAAGCCAATGCTGAAGACGAGAAGCGTAGCAATCCGAGCGACAATCACAGACGGCCGCACAAGTATCAGAATAGTAGTTACCGATGCACACACTGGCACTATTCGAAAGTGTTCTTCCTTTGTACAAACGACAAACGCGCAACACCAGAAAGAACGAAACTTAACAGACATACTTAGGTACATACGTGTTGTATATGCATTCAAGGGTGGCTCGTACACGGCACGTTCTCGCATTACCATCGTCCGAAACCCTTTGCGAAATATAGGTACAATACCCGTTTATTGTTAACCCTTTTGGCTCTGGATGATATGTATCTATCTATAGAATTGTTATATGGCCAAAAAATAACCTATTATTCAAACGTCAATCGTTAAAGTATACAATCAAATAAAATTTCGATAAATATACCTATCGTTACTTATAGAATTAAGGGCATACGTACATAAATATGTATATACCTAAGGTATACATCCGTACACGTTTCTAACCTTATACTTGTATATCATATAGCGGTCAAGCAGGTAAAAAAATAGTGCTAATACCAATTAATATCGACACACCGAAATGCTGCTGCCTATTTTATCCGATTTCAATTGGTCACAATAATAATACCCTGTAACTTTATACCGAAAGAGCAAAAATGATTGTCATGTCTGGAGTTGCGGTAAATGAATAAGAAAAAGACAAAGAAATATATATATTTTATATATAACAGGTAAGACAATGGAATACAATGTTGCTGCAAACTTCAGACATGACAACCATTTTTGCTCTCTCCGTATTGCGCACGTGCGAAAATCAACGACTCAATTACTTCCAAACACCGATCATCGGCAAAAATGATTTACCCAAATCTCAATACCTAATACATTCAAACTCGAAGAATTGAACTCCCTCTTTGGCTCGTGAATAAAACAAAATTCAAGCGCGCAAAGTTTGAAGTAACCTGAAGTTACTATTTAAAGTCACATTTGAGACAACTAATATCTTAATCAAAATACATCACACAAATACACCCTCACACTTAGGTAAGTTAAGAGCTTTTAATATTTTCTGAAAGCATCTCACGTGTCGTATCCTTGCAATATGGACGACTACAGTAATCCAGTCAATATATTTGTTTAAAATGCCAACTTGGCGTCAGTACAGACAATCATTAACCCCCGCTGTATGTGCAGAACGGCGTGGCTGGAACGTAGCGAAGATAGTAGTGCACTCAAATGTCATTAGCAGCCGCCGCTGGTGCAGAATATACTCCAAGTATTTATCCCCCCCCACCACAACCTCCTGTATAAATGATACACTTGCAGTCTATCCAGCCCTACGCGCCAATCCCGCGTATTGTAAATTCACCAATCAAATCGCTTTCCGATAACAATTCGGTGTTACTTTAAATATGGTACTAAAAATGAGTCTCTACGTACACCTAGATTTATGTAGATACGTACAATGTCAGCGAGAATGATTGATATGGTCTGCAGCAGTTCCAGCTTTGTTAAAATACAAAAATATTCCATGTGCCAATACTTAATTCCTTTCTCTGCCAAAAAGAGGTTAAATATGGTACAAATACAATAGGCAACCACATGCACACATTTAGATAACGTAAATAGAGTAAAAGTATGGTCAACTGCTTATAAAATAACCTGAAGAAAATATCATCACATATATGCAAAGAAACTAAATTATTTATATACTTGTGCAAGATGAAACATCTTGAAGGGGATTTAGGATATTGAAAGTCGGTAACACGGAATTTATTCATAAATAGTTCGGCTATGTGTTCAAATTATTTCTAAATAGAAAACAATATTGATTATGTTAAGTGGGCGCAGTTGAATGCCATTGTTGAATGTTATTTCATAACATTTTATTCCATTGTTCATTAAATAAAATAAAATAAAATTTAATTTATTGACAATACCTACTTCAAAATGTCAAATTAATTTTAATACAATTCCAATAAATATAACCTGAAAAAATATCAAAGATGACAGTAATATTCGATGTATGCTAATGAATTTAGCATTGATCATCACAATTGTTGGGAAGCAATGACCCTTTTTGTATGGAGCGACAGATATTAATCATTTTTGCTCTCTCTATAATCTCTATTTGAACATACTTTACTATACTTTAGCAACACCTACATATACCTTGTACGCTAAGGAATAGCGGGGGAAGCAACACCATTTCGCCATTGTCCTGTCTCTTAAATTAACATTTTCCTTTAGAGAAAATGTAATATATTCCTAACAAATAATTGTTTTTAATAAGGCATTAATTTCGTAACTGATGCTGCTTATCGTATTCTGTAGTGTGGAGTTCATGTGTCATTGGGTGACTATACACCTATCGAGCACAGGGTATGATATGAAGGTCAATTGGCACTTGAATTGGCAGTGAGATGAAATTTTCAATTAGATTGGTGTAAATTTCGATAAACTACGGTTATAAATATTAGTAGTGCTTCAAAAACTAAAATACTTGGGCTTAATAATAGCGTGAATTGTGGTAGCAAGAAATTTGCTCCGCTCGGGTTTTAAAGCAATCTGAGCCGAAATCAATCCCACAATCATTGTAAAATAGTCGCTGTGATGTGATCCTATGCACTCTTAATGCTTTTAAAATGAAATATATTTGCGTATACGTTATCTGTTCTCAAATACTTTACATCAAGATCTTAAGCACATGTTACGGTATAGAGCATAAAAGTATTAGGTGAACTTAACGCGTTCATACATAAGTGTGTAATGTACAAGTGCGAGAACGTTATACGTTATAGTCTTTTTTGCTCGCACTACCAAAGTCAATATTTTCACTAGTCGGTTTAGGTACAGTCTTTAAAGAAGTTTTTAAAACATTCAAATAGGCGCACCTACATGATTATTTTTGTAAGTAGTATGGCATTCCGATTTGTAGTGTGCGCTGTAAATATATACACACGCACATGTTGGATCAATATGACGTCGTGGCATGTACATATAGGTAGCCGTCTTGCGCGCGTATCATCTCTATACCTGATTAAATTTGAATCGCGCACGGGTTTCCGACGATGGTTTCGTTATTGTACAATCAAGGACATTAATTCGAATAATAATGTATACGCAGCGTTGATTCTACAAAAAAATTGTGCGCCTCTGAATGTGCATGCCTAAAAGAATCGTGCCCTTTATTAAGTCTTTGTAGAATAATCCTCGACAATCGTCACGCTGAGTGAAAATACTTTTATTCGAAGATATTTTTTCATATTCTCGTATATGTCTATGTTGTAATTATTGTTGATGTTTATGTGCATGATGATGTATACCTACCAGCTCTACGTCGTACACATTATTGTTTTAAATATCCTAAAAGAAAAAGATTTATATATGTAAGAGAAATTGAAATGAAAGCGAGGGGTTTATTTCACCGATAAACACTCGGTAATTTTAACACCAATATACTTTTAAAAAAAGATAAATATATAAATTACTAATATCAATGTTAATGTTTGTATAAGAAATTTTAACATCCTTATTGTACTAGTCGTTTTTACTACTTTCTACTTTTACTTCAAATCCTGCTGTGATTTCCTATTGGATAGCTTTGATGTTCCCTTCCGATGGTTGTGCTATTTGCTCAATGTGATGATGACTTTATAGACTAATAGTACTCCATTATTTAAGCACAATCCTGGAAATTGTAAACGTTATGTGAAATTATCTATTGAGTACCGTATATGTAAATAAACGTGTATGTTATAGGAAAGTGGATAAATTTTCACATTCTGATAATAATCAAATACATAGGTACGCATGTATAATAACGGTTACAATATCTAACCTAATTATCCGTGAATGTCTTACGATTCGACAATCCATTACTAATACTTACACATACACACACACATCTATTTATTGCACAATGTCCATTTCATACTAATCCTCTAATAAATCTTTTTTTCCTGAAATTTCGTTCGAAACGAACATCACTATTAATAATGTCTTTATCAATCACGTTCATATCAATAATAAATACTATAATATATGATATAAAACTTATATATTTGTAAATTTTTCTTATATATGTACATAGAGAAATAGTTTATATGTGTCATGTTGTAATAACAGGTAAATGAAATATTGAATCAAATACACCAGTACAAAGTAAAGAACAAGAAACATACATATATGTATGTTCATTCGTGTACAGGATACATGTTGAGGAATATTTTACGAAATTTGCTTCAGCGAAATTGGGTCCGTCAATGATCAAGGGAGGAGAGTGAAGGCGTAAAATATTCCTCATTTGTTTAGAATTTTATCATATCAGATGTCACTGTAATAACAATAAAGTGTAAAGCGGATGAAAGAATAAAATTGTGATATGGTTGAATCAAGGCTCTCTTTTAATTATTTCCGCGATCTCCATGTTTTATAGAATATATCCAATCTGTCAGAAAATCGTGTAATACGGAAACTGTAATCAATTGGGAGGTATAATTTCCTGGAGGTAGTAGTTATTAAAGTACACATCTCGACCACTATATACGTCTGAAGGTAGCACTAGTCCAAAGTAGTTACTGAATACGGCCGCGCCATATCCAATAAGCATAGAATGCTATCATTGACTGCGTTCGAAAGACACAACGTTTAGCCAACTGTTGGGTGTTTTTCTATGAACGCTCGCGTTATATACAACATGTTTACTAATCGGACGCCATTTTTTTCCAGCGGATATGAAACTTGCTTTATTAACGTTTGAATACAGCGGAAAACATAACCTATATCTATTATAACGTTTTTAAGAAATGGCTTATTTCGAAATCTCCTGTAAATATGAAGGAGTGTTGTACAATGTAACAGAAACGAATAAAACATCCTAAAATGTTTATAAAATTGACCGTTTGAATGTCAGGGAACAATCACTTCGAAGTAATTCTTTGAGGGAATATTACGAGGATGTATTTGAAAGCTCGGATGAAAAATTGGTTTAACTAAATCATACAGAATATGTTTCAATACGCTGTCACGATATCCTGAAGTATAATCGTCTTCCGTGGAAAAAAATATGTCATTCTCCATAGGAAATTTAAGTGAAAAAAATAAGACAAACACACAGTAATGCCATAACCTCAAAGTGTTTACAAAAATCACAACAAATCCTGAAATGAGCGTTCAGAAACACTAAACATGTTTCGTAAACGCGTTGTAAACGTTGAGGCAGCGGTTTGTGTATTTCGAACGCAGCCATTAAGATTGCTAAAGTTGTACCAACAGCCAGTGTCGGGAGCATATATACTAATTGATTTTGTATTTTTTTTTCTTTTAGCAATTACAATAATTTTTAACCACAATGAGAATAACATAATAATAAATACGTATACAATTTGTATATATTTATGCGGTATTGAGTATTTTTTTAGGTTAGTTAATAACAATTTATCTGAATTTCGTTTACATGACTAATACCTATTACTGAAGGAAACTTCAGACTTGGCGAAACTATAGGTAGGTATATAGTTACGCGTAGTAACAAATAAATCAATCGTAGAAAACATAGCAAGTGTTTTATTATTGTTTTAATCAACATTTTATGTTAGTTTAAATCTGTTCGCGATATTTGACGTCTGCGTAGACCGTAGATCTTTGGAAAAAAATTAGTGTCGTCTCACATAAACTGAGATTCCTCGTGCCAAATATTATCAAAAATTATGGAGGTAACTGACAGGAAACGTAGCGACTTTGTCGATTCTAGCGCCATCTATGGTCTCATCTGTTAGGTAAAGAAGCTTAATGGCGACCATCTTAATTAAATCTGTCACCTCAATTGCATTTAATTGACAGCCATATAGAAAGCCAAAATATTTTGGCAGATTTGGCTATTTAACGATGAATCGAGGTGGATATTACATTAGTAAATTTTGTTACAACAATAAGTTTAATAATCTGAATGTCGTCTTCTTAAACTTACCAAGAGATCTTATTTTGTAAAACAAATTTCGAACAACCGTATACAGAGACCGAATTAATTCCTATACCCCTGTTTACACAATAATGTTCCATTTTTTAAAACTATAGCCGAGTTCTTAAATTCATCCATGGATCCATTGACTATACTTTGTCGATGGATCCATCAATGAATGTGGGAACTCGCCTTATTTCTAACATTAAAAGACACTATATTTATTACAATTATTTTATACAATAAATATTTAAAACGCGAAAGAGAACAAAAAAAGTCCAAACGTAAAGTATCCAAAACAAAATGGAAGAAACTAGGCGCAACCCTTGTTTATATGCTACTCTATCGAACGTGAATCTCATGTAAATCCAATCTTACGTCTTACATGATGGTCTTACGCAATCAGACGAATCCACCTCAACTTAAGATACAATGCTAGTGAAGTGCTGTGGAACTATATATGGCTAGTATCTCCTACAAGATATGCAACTTATACTGCAGCGGTAGTACTATAAAAATACTGCAAATACTTAAGAATGGGCGCACTTCACCCAACTTAACCTACATCTGTCAATCACAAGTGAACCTGCAAACGATCTTTAGTGTTAACCAGGGGTTACTTGACCAATAGAGGACTCTGTGTGTAAAATTGTAGAACCCTACATGGAATATTTTAAATGTATATTACAATTTCTTTAGTTGTTGGTAATTCTTTTGGTTTTTCGTCTATAAAGATTAACGTATCCCGAATTAATTATTACTTTGTTAACGCACGTCGAACTAAAAATGATTCATCGCCAGGTACCTGGTCGCGACTTTTTGGTGTAATTGTATTCCTAAAGGTTATTTTTGTTGGGTAGGGTATGTTGGGCCGAATTGCTTTCCTTCAGAGTATTTAGTCTCTAGTATGCTATTGTAGAAGTCAGTACGTGAATAAGATTATTGTTAAAGTTGGTTGGTGCGTTATTGTTTAAAAATAAGTAGATTTAACAATTCTGTGCGGCAGGGGTAATCCGAACAGAGTGTTTATTGTATTCCGTCTGGTAAGCAAAAAGGTTAATTCCAATTGTAAATATAACTTTCAGGAGTACGTTAATTGAAACCGCCAATACGTGTTTTTTGCGCAACTTGTGCGCTCACTTTCTGAACTGAATTATAGTTGGAAGTAGAACACGTGCTACTGAAAAATCTGCACGGCAGAATTTTTAAGTAGCACTTTCTGGCACATTTTGTGAATGACATTATGCGTCACTGGCCAGAGAGTTTATAATAAGTGTCAAAAGTATTTTATAAACGATAGGTATCTGTAAATAAAACATATATGTACTACTAATAATTAATTCAAATATATGATAAAATTAAGAACGACTTTCCAAGATCACAATTTATTATTTAAAAAGAGATATCACAATACAAGTCTTTTCCTACTTTGTTTGCTTTTAACAAGAATAAGTGTTATAGCGAGAAATCTGAAATCACATAGTTGTTAAATTTGATATTATTTAAATAATTTTCAGCTATTTTCCGTCTCATTCGACCACTTAAAAACAATACAAAAAAAGTTGTGTTAAACTTATCTACAAGCAGACTACTTATCATTGTCTATCAATAGCTTTGCCGGTACTCTACATGGATTCAAATTGACATCTGATATAAGGGCATTTCTATCAGCCTAGAAAAAGCAATTGACAGATAGAAAAATTACCAGTCCAGAATGTATCCTGTATACCTTAGATCTATAAGTTTTAGTCGCCGACATCTTATTGAATTCAATACTATCAAGGTACGTCTCCTCTTTATCGTTATTATTTTCTTTTATCGATTTGGCCAATTTTGTGAAGCAACTAAAAAAGAAAGCTGCTGTTTCGTCATCCAACTCTTTGCTCGGATGACCATTGGTAAGATCGGAGAGTACCATGTAACAATTTCTACAGAAGAAAAATTATTGTTTTCTTACTAAGCAGGAAATAAGGGGAATTTTTACTGACTTCAAATTGTCACTGGCTCCCTCCCCCTCTTCAAATAATGCTATATACTTTAATACTCGTGATATGATATTGTGATTGTCCCTTGTTAATATCTGCTTCATAACGTATATCCACATATCTATTGGTGCACTCGACGTTGTGTTACTAGAAGGGACAGAAGAGGAAGAATTCTCTGTTAAGGATCGTACTGCCAAGCTTTGATACTTGGAGATAATAGTCCGTATGTCACAAACAGATTTGTCGGGAAGTACGGCAGAGATTTTCTCCATATCACTCGCACCATATTTTTTTAATGCCTCCAGTAACTGTAGTTTTTCTATTTGCGTCCACCTATTCGCCACTACAACAAAGTAACACAAACAAATGCGGTTACAAATGAAATATCGTCACAATATCATACTAATCATGTAAACTATTTGTAGTATAAAATAAATTTCAACTCGAATTAAAAGAAATATATTCATCATTAATAAGTATACAAAACTATGATAAACAATTGCAAAATTATGTTTTCGTTTACAAATTTTTATAATCATTCAAGATATTTTCCATCTTCTGAAATGCCTCTAAAAAATATTCATCGTTGACACCATATTTTTGATAGTGATGCGTGTAAGCACCATGTGTGAATAGATTCCACGCTTCTTCTATGACGTAATTTAAAGTGTTACAGATATTATTGTTGTTGGTTATCAAAGAAATAAACCTCTGATAGTTCAGCAAGTGCCTGCTTTGATTACCATAGATGAACCTCTCAGATTCGGGAACCCAGGACACATACATGGACGACGGTTCTTGAAATATCTTTATTTCAGCGTTGTGTATGTTTTTACAATCTCCCCTAGCCACTACAAGATTTCCTATGTATCGAATATTTTTACACAATTTAGGATTCACGGAAAGATCATACTTGCTACTACTAAATATTTGTTTAGTCAGGTTGGACCAATGTGGAATCCCTTCATAACTTGAATGGTCCTTATTTACGTGTGGAGCTGTTTTTATCTGTACAAATCTATAAGAAGGATGACAAGAGATATAAGATACCAACTGACAAAAAGAATTATTTTTAATTGGTTGCAAAACGGAAATTAACTGCTGCCCAATCATCTCATTCAAATCCGTTAATTGTATTTCCTTTTTCGGCGATACCCTCCTGCTTATTTCGAAAATCTTATCATTTTCTAATAAAATAGTATTATCAGCAACATCGTATAACTTTGCTAAAGTCAGTACGGTATTATAATTTTGAGTGACGACATCTCCCTTTTCAAAAGGCAATACTATAATATTTGTTATAAACTTGGACGGATATTCATCCTTGATTAATTCTATTACCTTACTACCAACACCCGAACCTGTTCCTCCTGACGAACTCAATATATTCAATATAGTTGTGATATAATCACAGTTTTCTATTTCACGTCTCAACTTTTCCATTATTTCTTTCTCCACTAGCAAGCTGCGAGATGTATAACCGAAAGCCCAATTATTACCTGATCCTCCGTAGGAACCTGATATTATATTCTTGAAATTGTATGGTTTTTTGCGTGTAGCAAGATAAGTTACTTTCTCTTCTGTATCTATCAAAAGCGATCTGGCGTCCAAACCGTTCCGTTTCTTATTAAACCACAAGTTCATCGACTCACAAACATACTCATTATTCACATTCCTACTATTACACTCAGACTTTAATATATCTTCATATATACAACCATATAAAGCTTGTCCTATCTGATTACCGCACTGGCCGTATTGCAAAGTAATATTACTCATAATTCAGTATACACTCTACACACACACGTTAAAATATCCACCGAAAAATATTTTGACATATCTTTTGCACAATTATGCAGAGTTGAAGGATATTTAAATATGAGATTATTAATACATACTGATTGGATCCAAATTTTAGGTATCACTTTAATTACAACTATTTTCCGTTACAGATTGCAGGCAATTATGTGATGTGTGCAATTATCTCCGCAGAAATTCGAAATTAAATAAACTGACTGTTCTGCGATTCTGTTTACAAACCATTACACATTTTTACATTATAGTTTGTTTGACATAATGCACTATAGACATATTTCGACATAAACCTATACAGGAAGTAGTTTTACCGACCACTTTCTATCAAAGCGCCATCTCCATTTAAATAGTTGAAATAGAGAGATAACTAATAAATACACTCACCCACGCATTATTTGTGAAAACTAATAATGTAATATTTTTTGATAACAACACTTAATATTCCAGTCCAGTTTGTAGTCTTGATTGTTTAACGCTTCGACAGCAAACAGCGACAATGAATCGAGCGTGACCAGTGTGTTGTTATGTTTAATTAGCAAAATGCTCCATCGCGCATTTCTCTTTGAAAATGCCGGATCCGGAGGTGATCTTCAATTTACCACCGGTCGTAGTAAGCGCTGAAACCGTTTCAGACCGCACGCAACGTGAAAACACTTCCACCGTATCTTTTCAACATCCAAACGGCGATAGCAACTATTGCACGGATTATGACGAAACGCATCCTAGCACAATCAACATCGTTAATTCCAGTGATGTCATAATCGGATCCGTTACGCAGTTCCACGGACCCGTTACCATTATTCAACACTTGGAATCGATGCGAGCTATCCAGGATAAAAACGACGAAAAGAATGAAGGTATTGAAAATCAAAATAAATGTAATCTCAAAGGTCCTCATCGAGATAAAATAAGGGCAACTTTATGCTATGTATATATGTAATTAAGTTCTTGTATTAAACATGTATAGAGTTAAAACGGAAATGACTAATATTAGCAACAAAGTAATCCTGAAACAACCTGAAATTGAAACCTCTGATATAACGATGTCCATCTCCAAGGAATAAATAACAAATACATTTAAGAATGCATATCTTCTTTTTGATGTATGAAAAGCAAATATTGTATTTTGGGTCCCATGAAATCTTAATCAAATATTGGCAAGTGCTTGAGAATAAGGATCGCGATAAGATAAATCGTCTTAAAATAAATAGAAATACATTGTTGTGTTACTTCACTGATATAAGGTCGATTAACATTATTTATTTATTTTTTATTTGTCCGTGCACATCATGTACTTAATCACTAAAATATCTTTTTAATTGACTCTCGATTGTTGTAATGTTATTGTTATCGATCGAATCGCAAAATTAAGCTCACGAAACAAAAAAACTCATCTCAATAAACACATCCAATAGGTTGATATCTGATGGTCACTTATTAATTATACCCACTAATTTTTCGCGTTAAGAAATAGGGAAAAAGTCTTATTTAAGTATTGCTATCTAATAGCAATGACGATGTAATGACAAATTATTGTATAATTCGAATAAAAATGGAAGTAAGAGGTGGGTGAATATTTTCCATATAGGGTGTATGTAATTGTTACATTGGTCCTTTAGATATTCTTATATTTTTTTTACAAGAAGAAAATCTTGCCTTGTATCGATTACATAAAATTCATGCCAATTTGAAGAACGTTATTTAACTTTATTCGACGTATTATGCTAATTAATTACCATGAATTTGTTAGTTTTTTTCGTTCGGGGTTTTTTTTTGTTATAATGACCCGTTCATTATCTATAGACACATGTCTGTATAGCATTAACCATTCAAAAGGTAAACAACCAAAGGATTCCCCTCAAAGACATGTTTTTGCGATCGTTTCAACTAATTATAATTGCCTATCGCGTTTGGGTATTAAACTGTGAGATTCTGCTTATCGTCAAGTATGTAATGCAAGAAAATTTATTCATTGAGTAAACTTTGGTTAACAGTTCTGAAGCTACACCTACCATGTGCGTGTTTAATATTTACATAGTTGCTCGTAAGTAACCCTTTCTTTTTAATATACACAGTTTTTTTATTGCAATAATAATACATTATTATTGACACTACTGTTTGCCACTTATTATGGTAACCTTTAGAACTTAGACTTAATATGCATGGATGTACTTACGTACATATACAGTCATCAATTTTAAAATTTTCAATTGCCCGCCAGATAGTTTTAAGTTAAAAAATACCCCTTACCACCTTGTTGAGTAAAGAACTCTGAATACGCATTTCGGCAACTAAGTTG
>JARFOC010061070.1:0-17984 GCA_031763485.1 Osmoderma eremita | reverse complement strand
AAAAAGTTACGAGGGATTTTATTTTAATACGCGTAATACAGTTTTCTTGCATTAAAAATCGCAGCAGGCTTGGTTTGCGTCAAATGAAAACAAACAACTTTCAACAGGTACGAATAAGAAGATACCAATAACCGTATATTAGACAGAAATGCGGCCATTTTTTAATGTCGATATGTTGAAAACACACCCCCAAGTGTTTCCAATATAGCTGCATCCATGTAATATATATGATCTAAGCTCCTAATGCATAATTATGCGTCGGGAGCACTCCATAGCAATCCACTCTAATTAGGGTGAATTGCTGTTGTATGATAAACTGTTCAATTTAAAGATATAGCCAACATGTAAATTTGGTATGTCGTATGCTTAATTTACATAATTAGTTTTACTGAAAGTTGACGTAGAATGAGCGTTTATGAAGAAGCATATTAATGACGCTTTCTATCAAATTTTGTCACCAGAATTCATATGTGCTGCAAACTTTTGTTCACGTTATTTTGATTTTTGGTGTATAGTACATATGTTAGTATATTTTAATTCCAAATAGTTAGCCTACTGGAATTATATATTGATGATTTTCGGTGGTTAATACCACCACAATAATAGCACAACAGGTGTATATTTTTGATTGATACCGGTGACTCAAAAATAATAAAATTTCACCCTAGTCGAAACAGTTCTGGGTATCATATACGAAAAGCCGTTTAAAAATATTTACGTTGACAGTAAACGTTTATTAAATATATCATAACCAAAAGAATTGCCAAAATATGGTTAAATATACGTTTATTGTAATATAATGTAAATTCGTGTTTCTTGGGAGGTTTACAAAATTCTCGAGGTTTTTCTTTTTGTTTTAGGCTTTATGTCCAAATGTAAATTGTGCATCGGATTTTTGCTTTAGGTTCTATCAATCGGTTTCCTAGTTAAACAACCGACATTTGACAGCGATAGCGTTAAAATCGTACCAACACACCAAACACAACTTCACATTTAGCAAATGCATAGTAATGTCAAATCTATAGTGACATTTCGTCCGCGTAGGATTTCTTCAATTAAAGCGTTGCCGATTGCATAGATAAGGTAAGCTGTCAACGCACTACTTACTTGACATTTGTCATTTTGACGTTGTATTTAGTTTTCGTTTTTTTTTAACCATAATCTATGTATATATCTGTCAAACCATATGATATGCTTTGTAACGCGTGACAACCATGTCATGAAAAGATGAAATGTCAAAAGTCGATTGTTTAATTGCAAGAACTATACATAGGTACTGTATAATTACACAACCAAACGTTGGTAATAAATTGCCAATGTTTGGTTACGTACACTTACAGAATTATTTTTCTCAGCGCGACGAAACATATGGCAATTTGTGTGTGCGCACTGTACATATGTAAGTAGTTAGGTAATACATAAGTATTTCATTTATGTGTTTATAAACACTAAAATAAAAATAAAAATCTAATGAAAACAAAACAATAATGGAAACGAAAATATAAGATTATCTTCGTGGGTGGAGGGCTATCTGTGGGTACCAAATGTTTGAAAAGAATTGGTATTGGAAGATTATGCTTGCAATGTCGCACAATAGTTTAAAAAGTATTGCACCTTTAATCTGCGAAGAGACAGGAGGTAAAAGTTTCTCATTTGGCTCATCCTTAATCCTTAAATAACCATGATTAGGATCAATTTTGGTTATTTAATCAAAAAGTTCAATTTTAGAAATATGAAGTTTCACGAATTATAATATACATTTACCTTTGCTTCGTCAGATCAATTATTTTAGCTCCCAATATCAGTATTTATGTAATGTAAATACATTATTTGTATTTATAGCTATTGTTACGGTAGTTTTAGAAAGCAATAAATTTATAATTTTTTACTTTTATAGTGGTATGAGACGTGTACTTGTGTTTGTTATATTGGGAAATTATTGGACTGGGTACAAGTTAAATATAACTTCATTATAAAGATGGCCACCTGATGGTACATACTAGAAATAACGGGCTGTTGAAATGTAAAACAATAGCAAGAGTAAACATTGTTTGTTATCTAACGAATTACTGAAATGAAACAAGACGTTAAGTAAATACATTTTCAGGATTTGAATATACAGAATAAAATGTTTTACAAATATAGACTATATAGTTCTCTGTATGAGACCAAAATAAATTCAAAATTGCACTCATTTTATTTCTATGAAGTTGGTGTTTAACGATCGTGTTAATTGTTTTATCAATTTAAGCAAATAGTTATGGCAAATAGTTTGAAATTTTTAATTCCAAATTTTTAAATCTGTACATATTCATGTAGAATTCAGACAACACAACCAATAGTTTGTGGTTAATTATGCATGTATGTTTTTATAATTATAAAATTCATGTTTATTTTCTTTCGCTCAAAGAAACATTTCCCTATTTAAATTTTCAGGTGGCAGCACTTGACGATATGCTTGAGGGAGGCAGTGCTTTAAAGTTTAGGGAGTTTTCTGTGTCTTGTTACGTAGCTGCTTTGCCGTTATTAGAAAAACGTCAGAAATGGCAATTATAATTTTTGGTTGTATTTGATTGTATGCAAATAAAACACTAAAAGCAGTTTGTTTAAAATATTGAATTAAGATGTTAATAGACAATATTAACACATTAGCTGAAGAGTTAGAAAAGCAAGAATTAGAAGTATTCAAACATAACTAGTAAGAGGTTAGGATTCTATAATTTATTTTTTATTTTCAGGCACTAAATGGAATTGCATTACCTCAGACATATGAACAATTGTTAGCAATTTATTTATATAAAAACGATTTGTAAGTGTAGAATAAAATATTGAAGGTTTTACTTAAATACAATCCTTTCCTTAGATGTAATGCTAAGTTTTTATGGAAAAGAATACCAGCCTCGATAAAAGCATCAACTGCAGAATTAGGACAGATATGGACTGTTGCCCAGCACATGTGGCAAAGGGATTTTGCATCAGTTTATAAAGCACTAAATGCGGTCAAATGGTCTGATACAATAGCGGAAATAATGATGCTTGTACGAGGTTAATATGCCTTCTCTTTTGCATAGAAAGATGTGGAACTTTGTGGAGTTTAGTTTTTTTGCGTCAGTGCAATATTGTTCTGAAGTTTCAGTTAACTGCTATATAAACCATGTGCCGAAAATGGCATTTTTACGGTTAACTGCTATATATGCATGATTAATAAAAATAATTTTTTTAACGCAATATTTTGATGTAACTATCTATCTATTTCTAAAATCTTTTGGCGTACGTATAATCAAATCTTTTTTTTCATCCCATTTATTTTCAGATAAGGTTCGTAGCAGAGCAGTAGACCTAATATCACAAGCATACTCGTCTATTACATTGGATACAGTAGCTTCTATGACAGGTTTAACGATTGAAGTTGCAGGAGCAGCGTGTGTAGAAAGAGGATGGCATGTAGAAGCAGATACTCATATGGTACACCCTGTTAGACCAAAACTAGAGGGTGGTGGGAATATTTCAAGTGAAGACCAATTATTTAAATTAACAGATTTTGTATCTTTTCTTGAAAATTAGACATTACTAAGTCTGTTAAAATAATTATTATTGTTTGTGAACTTCTATGTTTATAGCTTTATGATAAATTAAAGAAGCAAAAAGTTTGTTCATCTTTTAAGTACATGGTTCGTTTCTGATAGTTCTAATCATAACTTAATTAAAATATTTATGCTCAAATGTTTTTTTTAATTGAAACAAACTTGCAGTGTAAAGTTAAAAAGTTATATCTATAGTCCGTTCGCCTTTTAGAAAACTACAGAGTAACGCACATGGTGGTGCATGTGTCGGACCCGCACAATGAACACCGTATGACACCCTATGAACCAAGACCATTTCAAAAAGTAAGCACACGCGGCAGATTTAATATACACAGTGATCAATCTCAACTATCCATGGTTGGTATCAAAAGACCCTTAGATTGGTTATAAACTAGTAATTCATATTTGCTTTCGTGGAATGGCTACACCCTGTTTGTCATCTGCCATTGAGTCAATTGTATTTACCGCCGTTATTGTTTTTACTTAGTTTTTGTATTTAGTAAATATGAATTAGTTTATAACCAATCTGGCGACCTATTTGAATCCCAGACAATTGAGGTTGATCACTGTATACATATACTCTGTTTTCCCGGTGTCTGATACCAAATATTACATTAATATATTTATATGGTCAATGGTTAGTTCCATCGGCGAAACGTAGATGTCGCAAAGTCAATTTTTAGCGACCAAACAAATATATATATATATATACTACCAACATATCAGTCGTTTGTTATTCGCGTCCTCTAAAAGAATACTATTGGCTACATCTGCGTTTCGTCCATGGAACTAACCTTCGCTCCACCAGAAACTTTTCTCGCAAGGAATATTAATTTCCTATAAACAAAATATGCAGCGTTTGCTTTTTAATTTACAGCGTTTGCTTTTTAATTTACAGCATAAACATACTTGTAATGCAAACCTTTATTGTTACAATAAAATTTCTTAAATACCATCTACATTTTTGTTAGTACCAGACTCTTGGAACAGAGTATATCTATAACAAATCTATTGCGGTGTGTTTTGGTCCCTTTACTTTATGAGTTACGCCTGTAGAATATTATCTCAGCGCTGTGCCACCGATGCATTGTGGGTACTCTTTCGCTTACGTCAGTTTTCGTGTATGGATAATTGTGGTGTAATTGCGAATTCTGTTGTGTAGACGGATATGAGTCGGATGTAGAGATAAATGCATTTCACTAACATAAGTAGGATATTATTAAATCACATTTAATATTATTTTAGCAACTTTAATAGCATAGACTTTATCTGGGGTCTTTACAAAATGGTAAGCCAGTGTTTCAATATATTACAAGTTATAAATTACTATGCTCCATTAGCACGGAAGATTAAAAGTTCGTACTTCAGAAGAACAAAAACTATTAAAACAAAAAGAACAACAAAGAAAGTTAGCAGCTTATAGATATGCTATGAATCAGATTGCTTCAACAAGAAAAAATGTGCCTTATGATAAAAGTAGTTTCGAGCTTTGTGCACAAGTTTTAACAGTTAATCCAGATGTCTATACGTTATGGAACTACAGAAAAGAAGTTGTTCTGCAACAAATTGAAATGAGGTGATTTTCTAAGTTTTTTTTGGATGCAGTAGTTCTCATTGTTGTATGAAGGTTTATGTAATGAATAGCGTGGAAGGCAATTGAGTATGTGATGACTAACTGGTACACAGGTTGTGTAAATTTGTGATAATTTACATAATGCACAAAACTGGTACAATGTTTAGCCATATGTTGACGTTTGATAGGCCTAAGGACTGAAGCATTGGCATGCATTCACCAGACTAACCAGTAAAAGAAAAACTGTCTGATTTCAGTGAGGTCTTCCTTACCATTTAGTCACCAGTAAGTCTGTTGAATGCAAACATTGATGAAAGTCAACAAAATGACTGATATCAAAATTTATCTTTTCACTGTATATATAAATAGGAAATAAGCATTCATTGCTTATTTGAAATTATTCTGCATTTTAGGGATCTGAATCGGGCGCATGCGCCAAGTACTAATAAGCCGCACTCCTTTCTACAGGGTACCATCAAAATGTTAACGGTGCAAAATACATCGGATAGAATTGTTCTAGATATACTCTTTTCGCGGTGTCTGATACAAATATATATAAGACTTAGGAGTGATTGATATTTGTGGATTTTGTAGTATACAAAGAATTTTATGCGTGCTATTAGCGAAATGAGAAGGAACAGTTAATAATAACAATAATAATATATTAAAATCTGATCGTTTTGAAATGTTTACGATATATACTCTTTAAAATTAGGTATCTATGTATGTAAAAAATGCAGATGGTTTTTAAAAAAAATTATTGTGTGTATTGCTGGAAATGACGAGACAAAAACTTCAAAATTAAACATAATAAATAAATAAATGTAGTTTTAATACAGGTTGCGCCATCTATCAATCACTGCTACGTCAGATATATATTTGTATCAGATACTGCGAATTGCGATCTATATAAAATTATCGCCCGTTTTGGTCTGTTTATTTTTTGATATAGCTCGGTAGAAAGGGGCGTGGTTTACGGGTACCCGATGATACGCGACGACTCGGGTCCCTAAAATGCAGGATTACGAACGTAGATATGATTCCTAACAGCAAAATTCTAGATGTCGAAAGTTGATGTCTGTATTAATATTCAACACAAGATATGTACAAATTCACAGTGATTTCTATATACTGATGTAATTACAAATTAATTAATTAACTAACAAACTTAGTTTTCTCATTAACCTCCGAGCTTATCAATGGACCTTTGTCAATTTACCTGGACTGCGCCCGCAGCCTGTGGGGATCAGGTAAAACAATTGCCAACCCTAAGTCTATAGGCAACTTCCCATATCATCTTATATCTAAATGTTGCGGGCCAATATTTTCATTGTCGTATTCATATTTTTAATATTAATATACTATTTAATTAACTGATTATTGCCAATTTTCAAGGTACTACTGTGAATGAGGCTTGATTTATTGAACAGACGTAGTATAGGCAGACATGTGTTTTTACAATCCAGTTCGCCCGGAATGAAAAGACTTTAACTCTTGAAGAACAGCTGATTATAGCTGTTGCAATTAAACAACCGACTTTTGACATTTCGTATTTTCATGACATGGTTGCCACCCATTACAAAGCATATCATATGATTTGACAGATACATAGATAGGTTACGCTTTAAAAATACGAAAACTATCAATACCAAATAGAACGTCAAAATGACAAATGTCAAGTAAGTGCGTTCACAACTTACCCAATCTATGCAACCGGCAACGCGCTAATCGAAGAAATCCTAGGCGGACGAAATGTCACTAGAATTGACATTACTATGCATTTGATAAATGTGAAGTCGTGTTGGTATGATTTTAAAATTATCGCTGTCAAAAGTGGACTATTAGTTGCGAGAGCTATATTTAACTATGTGCAATATCATTTTAATATATTTCGAATTGTTGTGATTGTAATTACATGTATTTCTAAAAAATGCTTTCCTTATTGATAACTACTGTTTCAGTAAAACTGATCCTGATGGGGATGATCAACTCGTACCATTTTTAGAGAATGAAATTAAATTAACAGAGTATTGTTTATTGGATAATCCTAAATCATATAGTTCTTGGCATCATCGTTACTGGATCCTACAACTTCATCCAAAACCGAATTGGCAACACGAGTTTAATCTAATTACGAAGTATTTAACCATGGATGATAGAAATTGTAATTCTTTGACGTGTATGCAACTAAATAAGATTGATAAACAAACTTTCTAGTTCACTGCTGGGATTATAGGCGACTTATTATTAATAAAATTGGTCTATCCCTTGAGGAAGAATTGAAATTTTCCACAGAGAGGTTGAATATCAATTTTTCAAATTATTCGTCTTGGCACTATAGAAGTACTTTAAAAAAATTAGATGAAAATTGCTTGGATAAAGAGATTGAGTTGGTTCAAAACGCTATATTCACTGATCCTGGAGATAGCAGCGCTTGGTTCTATTTCCGTTGGATTCTGAGCGACTATAATATAACAAACGAGAAAAGGGAAGAGTTAATAACTTCTTTAAACCAACTGCTAGAAATGGATCCTGATTGTAAATGTAAGTAGATACTTTGTTCTTTTGTGTTTTGAATCCACCTCAATGCAAACAATATCGGTTTATGCGCGTACTTACTTCTTTAGCCAAATCGATCCTGGGCTGGGTTCAAAGCCTCGACTGCGTCTCAGCTTTGAAACTCCCAGCCGCCCCATAAATCACCCACTTTGTTGCCTTACTAAATAAATAGCTATTACTCGCATTTAGTATTGTCCTTGGTAATATTTATAGGGATATTGATGGCAAAATGCTGGTTAACTGGTAGTCTATGTCTAAATGATAATAGCTTTTCCGATAAAAGGATAACGTATTATGAAGAATTAAAAACAATGGATCCTATGCGGAGAGGTCAATATAATGATTATTTGGAGGATGCAGAGAAGGCTTCTGGTGATAAAGAATAAACGTCTTCGTATGGAATTTATTTTACATACAACCACAGTGCATTTATACATATATATTATATTTAAGTGTTAAAGTACGTAGGTATCACTTAAATTTTATTGTTTAATGTGCTTGTTTAATTCATTATCTATTTTCCGGCTAACCTTTTCTTCGTCAATCACAATCTGAAATACAGTTTAATAAATATTAATACCACCGTATATAGCATGCGCAAAAACTTACAGTATCCCTTAAAGTTATAAATTTATTGTTATTTTCTCCTTTACCTAACTGTTTTAAGTACTTTTGTCTCGTGTATAAGACCACGTCTAGGTAAGTTTTATGTTTTAAAGCTATTTCTAATGCTCTAAAACGAAACTTCTATTAACATTATCTAGATTTTGTTTTCTCAAAAACTACCTTTCCCAATTGTATAATTGCAAGTTGGTCATGATTGCTTGGAATAGCATGCCATTGTGGATGAGAATAGATTCCGCATTTAGTAAAGCACCTCCCAACAGTGCTGCACCTGCTAATTGCTGAGCTTTTGTTGGCAATTCCTGTAAAAAATCACAAAATTTCGTTCAGAATAGAGAGTATCATCATAACAATTAAACAAGAAGCAGTATTATTGTAGGTCTGAATACGAGATTCTACTAATTTGCAAGAAAACACACTACTTACTAATATATATTCGCAATATAAATCTCATTGTTAGTTTACAAACGCGCCAGTCTAGAGTCAATAATATAAATAAGCTTGGAAAGCAAAGAATGATACCGGTTTTTTGTGTCAATATTACACAGTGACTAGCGACTGTGGACTTCAAATGCGGTTTAGTTCTTTTGTACCGACTCCGATCGCATATCGTCAAGTGCCGTCTAGTGTTTAACGGTATTGAGTATTGAATGTAGGTATACAGTACATATTCGTGTCCAAACACGGGAGTCGGACCGAAAGCAGTGTAAACTCCGGAGTCGTTCCTTTTAGATACTTATCCAGATTCGTTCTTTTGTACCGACTCCGGCTAGAGCGACACATCTCTAGTTCATCTTTAAAAGATTTAGAGATAAAAGTTCTATTATTTAATAACAAATTTCACCTTTAAATATTGAATGTAAAACACTTTGTCGTACTGATTAATAGCGGCGTAAGATTCCTCAGCGATGTCAAGAGTATCAGTGTTAGACTGCGTAGATAAAATAGCCAAACAAGCCCATAGAACGGGTTCATTAGTTGTTCGACATAGATTCAAAGCATCAGTCCACTTATTATCTTGCACGCACCTAAAAGCGAAATTTTGGTGAATGTCAATAAAAAAAAAAACTAGTGATAAAGATTACAACTATTGTACCAGTATATTACCTGTGCAAGAGTGCGGGAAATGGTGAAATGGGTATATTTAAAAGTGAACCGTCTGTCCTTCTTATGGAAACAGAATTACCAACAAAATCGTGTATTCTTGGGTTTCTACTTAATTCTACAGAATCATTTGTTAACGAGCACATCCGCAAAAGCGTTGCGTCAAAGCCGCCGGTTGGACAATACCATACGATCAAGTGCGTATCTTGTATCGTAGCGATAATATTTTCCTCTGTGTTCCACTGGAAAGATTGTATTTGTCCACCTGAAACGCGTATTGTTTATATAGCTCTCGCAACGAAACAACCGACTTTTGTCAAAATCATGCCAACACAACTTCACATTTAGCAAATGCATAGTAATGTCAAATTTAGTGATATTCCGTCCGCGTAGGATTTATTCAATTAGAGCGTTGTCATAGATAAGGTAAGTCGTCAACGCACTTATTTGACATTTGTCATTTCGACGTTCTATTTGGTATTGATAGTTTTCATATTTTTTAACCATAACCTATTTATATATCTATCAAACCATATGATGTGGTTTGTAATGCCTGGCAACTATGTCATGAAAAGACGAAATGTCAAAAGTCGGTTGTTTAATTGCAAGAACTATACATATTCCGTTAAATATACCTAATTTTGAAAACACTTTGAAAGACGATTTTATTAACACAATATGTAAATCTCTGTTTTTATCTAATACAGCAAGAATACGATGACTAATATCTCCGGCTTGATTCAGAGCAATTTGCAAAATGGGGATATTATGTTCGATTGGTACTGAATGTTCCACTAAATTGCGATTTGTGCCGAGATCAACTAAATGTATAGCTGAAAAGGGAATTATTAAAATCGGATGTAGTTTAGTATTGCGCTATTTTTACAACTTACTCTTTGCATCTGATGCATCTCTTATGGCTAATGTATCGGGTGAAATACTTATATGGGAATTTCTCAAATTATCTAATCTCATATTTGGCCACCTCGGCGAAGCAATCAATCTACCTTGGTAATTATATAGGCCAACTGAACTTTTCTCAGAAAGTAAAAAGTGTCTGAAAAATACAGTCCAAATATGAGACATTGTGAATATACTTTTTTTATGAGTAGAGGAGTGGAAGGAAGTTCTGTCCATTTTATAACAATATGCCACAGAGCCCAACTAGAGGAATTAAACCAAGGAATTAAACCGTTTTGCGAAAGCAAGTAATAAAATTAAACTAATACAGGCGGATATTTTATGTCTGAAGCGGTGTAAAAAGAATAATGTTTTTCCGAAATTTATGAAAGTAAACCGAAAATTGTAAAAGACCCACTAATGTTCTTAATTACGCGAAAAAATATTGGCTGCGATACGAAATAAGATATTACGCCAAACGTAGTAAATTGGAAGTAGATTTGTACACTTTACATCATTGCCTTAGGTTCAGTACAACGTGTGCGTGTCAGTTTAAAGTGTTCATATCTTACTTACTTTTCACATAAAAGCAGCAGTATAATGGACCCATCTTTTAAATCAAATATGGTAGGTGTATTCCAGTTACTTGCACTGTAAATGTAACATTGAGTTGGTGTAGTTAATACTAAATGGGAGTATCTTAGGGATAGCTGAATAACTCTCTCCGGTAATTCCAGTATTTCTAATGTCTCGTTTAATGCATTGCGAACTTGGACTGTTTTTCTCTCCGTTATTATAGCTGAGTAATTCATATAATGCATTTCTCTACCTACTATATGAGCGAAAACTATGTGCCCGTTGGCACAAGCACCTGCAAACTGTGTACCGTCACTGGACCATGACAGTTTGTATATGCAACCGGTAACAGGTTTCTCCAATGACTGCGACCACTGCAAGTACATGTTTGTGTTAATTAAGCTAAGTTAAAATTATTAACACAAATAAATATTTGTAATTGGCAAAATATACACACAATACCATAAAGATTGATTGAACTTTGTGAAATACTCATATTTTCAGGTAACATTCCAAATAAAATTCAAGACATAAGAATTGTCCCAATAAATGTAAACATTAAGAGCATCTACGATATGGAGGACGTAAAATGTGCTGGTGAAGTTATACAGGGCTTTTTTTGTAACGTTAGACATGGGTATTTCCTATAGGTAACGTTAAGCGACATTGTAGGCAACCGCCACCAACGCAAAATCAAAGATATGAGAAACTTACCCCTGTATAGTCACATAATCTAATAGTATTGTAGGAACCAACAGCAAATAAATCACCATTTGGTGACCAAGCTAATGAGGTGATTGGATAGTCATGTAAATTGCTGGAGTAAAGTTGACGGCCATAGCTATCCCATACTCTGTAACGACAGTCTTCACCACCAGATACTATTAGCTCTGATGCCGAACTCCAGGTTAAACAGAGTGTTACACCTTCATGAGCTTTCCACTGCAAAAATATTATATCAAAATCATATTTTTCATATAACAAGAGGTTTTGTGTACTTTTACTGGTTTTGTATTGGGCGTTAACTGTTTGATTGTGATGAACTTTCCATTTGTGTATGCTATTGCCTGACTATCTGGTGACCAACAAGCACTATAGATTGAACAGTCACTTGAAACTACTGTTGATCGTAACATACCACCTCTTGACCAAATTTTAACATAGCCATCTTCCCCACCTATGAAAATTAAGAAAACTGCATATGTATTGAGGATGGGCCATATATTGATAACTGCTACTAATAACCGTTACCGCCGAATAACCGTTCTACCCAGTTCTCGATTTTCGATATTGACAGTTACCAAAATAACTGGTAGCCGATAGCACTTCATCTAATATTCGCCCAAGAACTGATACGTTTGATCGTTCTCGGTTGCTGAATATAATATTCACTCCGTGAATAGTGGTGCGATATTCATGACTGATGTTTAGATTGAATACAAAGCAGCAGAAGCGGTACTTTTTTCCTCGTAGTTAAGAAAAAAACAACAAATATCATTGAATTGAAATGAGAAACTATATTAGGGCTTTTTTAATGTTAAATTATACATTATTACCCATTATAGGTGTAGAATTTATGTAATATATTGTCATGGTTTTTTATTGAGTTTTTTTTTGTTTAATTATATTTATATTTTTCTTAATGGATGAATTTCATTTCATAAAATAAATGGGCACAAATAGACTACAGCGACAACTTGATCCGGAGCTTCAACAAACTCAAGATTCTGGACCCGAGAGAAATGGAACTGTAAGTAGAGGTACTGCGAGGAGCTGTAATCCTACGAATTTTAAGAGAGTAAAAAATATGCGATGTCCAGTTTTAAGTATTAATGCGTCTAAGTAATTAAAAACAATTGACAGTGTTTGAAGTAAATCAACGAACTTAAATGAACAACTTTTCAGTAAATATATATTTTTTAAGATAATAGTATCTCCCCGTATATCACATACCATATTAAAATTTATTAAAGTTTCAAATGACAAAGAATAGAATTTAAAAAAACAAGAAAAGTATTAAGGATTTCTCCCATCTGTGGAAAAAATTGAATTAGAAGAGCTACTCGATATTTTAACTTTGGATATGTATTTAAATTCTAAACAGTTGCAAAGTCTTCTTACAGGGCACCCAGTAAAATTGAAGTTTATTTTTTATGTACATTGCAGTATGTGAGGGTGCAGCTGAGAATATATTGTTCTTTTTTTCTGGTGAGAAGTGTATATGCATACATTTTTAGAAAAATACCTGTTAATAAACTTGCGCCATCATTACTCCATTGTCCAATTAATATAGCTCCCTGATGAGCTTCTATCGACCTTTCTACTCTACCAGATCTGTTTATGGTGTGGAATTTTCCATCAGCCGAAGTTACTAAAATTAAGTCAGCATGCTTTCCAAGTGCTCCACCTACACGTGGCAAAAAGTGTATATCTGTTGAAAGCAAGTCAGAGTTAAATTCCGTGACTTTGGTAGCCTCATTGTTTGAGACATTCCAACATAATAGTTGACTGTCGTCACTGTAAATATAATCTTTAATCCACTATTAATATCTTTAAAGTAATCTACAAACCCAATTGAATACACCTCTTCAGTGCTGCTCCAGCTAAGACATGTTGCAGCTGCTTTATGAAATGTATGCTGTGGCAATGTTATCTTAAGTTTCATTTTATAATAGAGTTGTCATGTGTTTATATTTTGCGTTGCTATAGCAACAGATATACGGACCGGCATCTTCTAAGGATTTCAAGCAAATTACAGGTATCTGCAATACACAAGATTTGTCCCATTTGCAGTGAACGATGTAGAATACACCCTTGCCTACCCTAGTTCAACCATTTGTAATATAGGGCGCGTTATTTTATCCATCATATTTGCATGATGTTTCATACGTTGGAATACTTGTTATCGTGCTACGTCGGAACAGTCTGAAGTGTAGTTGGAACATTCTTTTCACTATATGTGGAAAGTGATATAGTGATACACTTCCAGTCTATCGGTCCTTTCCCCTCCTCAATTTTAAAATGATATAAAACGAAAGTATAGTGGCTCCATCTTTCCAAAATATCGCAGACCAGGTAACATAATTCCCAATGGCAGTAATGGCACAATAAACATTTTTGAAATAATTAATGATTGTAATGGTCGGATCGTAAGGCGTTATCTTGCTGAATTACAAGAGCAGGATATCTGCGAAACCCTGACTTGGCCACCCTAGAGAGCAGACTTAAACATAATAGTACATGTCTGGCAACCAAGGAACGCAAATGACTTGTTTAATGTCCCGGAGGAAGAGTGGAATAACATCCCACCAAAATTTATAAATAACTTATTAAATAGTGTTCAAAATCATACTACCAAATATTAGATAAATACACAATTATCCTAAATATTTATAAAGTTTCATACAACAGTTTCAAAATAAGTTAAAAATTATGTAAGGATACCGTTTTCTTTGAAATTAATCTTGAAATAAAAGCTATGTTTTGAAAACACCAACCGATTACTTATTTATGCACACCACTGTATATACAAGGATTGCATAGTTACAAAAACCCTGTAGTGTCCAATTAGTATCGTAAGCTTGTAATAATTTCGGTGTCAATTTCTAATTTTCCCCTTTAATATACGTAAGAATATTTGCCATTTAAGATATCTAAATTTTGTATATCGAGAAAGATTCCAGGTAAAGGCTTTTATCTTTTTTACGTGTATTTGCCTTTCTTTAATGTATGTTAGTTGTTTTTGTGCATTGTTATTCGTATTGACAATCTTTTTTTTGGTACTTTCGTAGCCCGCATGTTGCCCTTACGTATCCGCATGAAGTAGTTGAATTTGAACCGCTGGATATTATAGTTGTTTCGACTGTCAAATAGTTTAGTTTAGTGGTTGCAATTTCCCAGCTTTTCCGTTAGTTTCTCCCATTATTTTCTTCATTAAATTATTATTAAAAATCGTGCGCGTCGCATTTTTAATTATCGAAAAAGATATGTGTTCGTAGTGCAAAATTGCCGCGTGAATTTGAAAAATAAGCCGTCGTCGTGTTAGTAGTGATAATTTCGTAAGGATTTTTGTGCTATGTATAAATATATCTATAGAGGAGGAATGAAGATTTCCGATGTAGGAAACGCAGCACGTGATTTTCATGTAAGTATTTGTTCCATAATCTTTGTTAGTAATTACATCTTATTATAACATGACGATTTCATTTCTTTATTTTTCAATTTCAAATAACCGCCTCAAAAGTATGTTCGATTTCGCCTGGGCTTGATCGTTTTCGTTCGGGGGATTCATATTTGAAATCCATATTTTCATATCAAAATTATAATAAAATATTTTGATATTGTTACAGCTTCCATCTAAGATTATTCGACACAACCTAAAAGAAGACTCAAGGTAAGAATAGAATAGAATTGTTTATGATTCCTCTAATTGTATTACGATAACTTTCCCGCTTTCAATTCGTGTTAGTTTACGCAAAATGGCGGTTGGTACAAATTATGCCGCGTATCGTGTTTTCAAATATAAGATTTATGTGCTTAATAGTGTCGCGATTTTGTATTGTAAATTAAGAATATTAATTACGTTGAGCATCGATTTACATATACATATATGTTCATATTCCACTAATAAGCGCGTAATTGTGTAATTTCAATCAAATTTCCTATCATTTTCGAGTTCGGATAGGTACAGTACAGCTCGCTTGTTGCTGGTTAATTGAGGCACGCCGGGAAATCTAAATTTTATTTTATGTGGAGTAACCCTCATTTTTTACTTAATATATGATCAATTAAAATCAATTTTTATATATCTACTGCTAAAAATTCTGTTTACGTAAGAAACTGTAGGATGTATGGTTATTTTACCGTAGGCTAAACTATTTTCTGTGAATGATGCTTGATTATACTCCCTATTTTTATATAGATGGCGCTTGGCTGTTAATTTAAGAAAGAAGTATAACAATATTTCATACGGTATTGCAGAAGTAAGATATGTAGGATGGACATTATTGTTGTTTCTTTTAAATTGAATTAAACTGACGTGTTTTTTAAATATATCTATTTTTAAAAATTGAATTAAATCGTATATACAACCTGTAGTTTTGGGTTTGAAACTAGGATTACTTCTTCCCCAAGCTGTGAAGAGGGCGCTGTGCAAGGTATTCAAATCATACACGGTTCATTTTAAGAAGTAGTAGATGGCGCTGAAATCTCTACGTGTATTACGCCCAAAGAATTTAATTAAATGGTAATACGGCCTGAAATATTAATTGTCAATAGGATGGAAACTATATAATTATCATTTATAGAGGCTAGCATAAACTAAATTGTATAAACTGGATTGTTTTTCTATACCAGCATTTAAGAACATTTTGCCTGCGTAAATCTGCCGCAAATTTTAACCAATCGTAAGCCGAGATATTTTCCTCTATCGTTTCTAATGTATTCTTAAAGTTAACGGACTATGGTGTGTTGACAGTAGCACCTAGTTAAGGTTTATCTATGCCAACTACCCCGGAAATTCTGCGAAATGTTGAAATTACTATATATCTATGAAAAATGGTATAAAAGAGGCAAATTAGAAAAAAATAACAGAAGGAACTTGTGTCAAAAGACACCTTTCCTTACAATCCTTACAGCGTTAAGTATTAATGGGCATCTTTTGCTTTGATTTGTATAGAATCCCAACAAATGAATCGTAGAGATTCCTACTAATTTTCTGCATAATTTATTATATTAAAAATAACCGACAAGTTGGTAGTATAGAATGAGGGTAATTAATCATTTACTTTTAAAGAACACATCAACTTTAACGATGGTAAATTGATTACTGATGAATATGTAAACAGAATGCGTAAGGTAAGCTGAATACAGAGATAATATAGTAAACAAATAGACATTTCTTGTTGCTGTTAACGCAATTCCGGATATTTGATCTACCAATACGGGTATATGTATGTATGATGAGATATTAGCATATTTTAGACGTCAATATCCTATACTGACTATAGACGTGCAGCTTAACAAGGGTGCCCCAGGCTGCATTACGCTGCCAGCGAATAGGACCTCGAGTGTGTTGTGTTGATGTACTGGGAGGATATTGGATTTGCTATGGCTATCATATACAAAGGGGTTAACACGAATGCATGATGTTTTCTTCGTCGAATAAAATGAATTTAAATTGAATCTGAGTTGATGTAATTTTTAAAATTTTGATTGCACTTGCATGCTCCGGTGCCTTTAAAATAGTAAGGATTAAGTTATTGAAGAGTAGTAAGTAATTCATGAAATATATGGCCAGTTAATTTTTTTGTAGATATTGCCTAAAAGGCGAAAATATTCAGTTATTTGAAAAAGGATTTAAATATGAGGGAAAGCATGAATCTTGTTGCTTGTCAACACCTGCATGCTCTTTTGAAGAAACGCAAAGAATTGAAGCCGCTCCTGTTGGTGCTCACTGATTCTTCTTTACGCGATGAATCACTTGGCTTTTCTATTTTTCTTGCGCTAAGATTTTATTCTTCCTCACTTCGTGCTTGATAGTTTTCCATTTCTTCCTTTCCCTGATTTGTTCCCGCCAGTATCCCACCCCATTGTTTTATGTCTGGATGCATTTGGTCTTACCACTTTGATTTTGGTTTTTCTCTTGATTGGTCTTCTCTGGTTTCCATTCCGTTATTTTCTTCATTAATACATCATGTTCTCTCATTTAAATATGCCCAAAGCGTTCCAGCCGACGTGCTTTAATAATCTTCATTGTAACTCGTCTCCCATTATGTCTTTTAATTCATAATTCATGTGCTGCCTGTATCCTCCGTCTGTATACATATGCCTTAGGGTTTTTCTTAACACTTTTCTCACAAATACCATCAAACGCCCTTCACCCTTCTTTGGGAGGCACTTAGTTTCAGCCGCATAAGTTACTACCAGTCGTCATTATATCATCTCCTCTGTAACGGTACTCTTACAATCCATTGATTAAATAAATTACGTTAATGCTTCGGCTAATATGAGCACTCTCTTATTTTTACTGATCTCAGGGCGCGCAGTTTCTGGTAAAGTAAGTC
>JARFOC010061060.1:0-17985 GCA_031763485.1 Osmoderma eremita | reverse complement strand
TATTTTCGACCTCAAATAAATACTTGTTTATGTAAATAGCAGTCGAACATCTGGTACCCTTCTACACTGTTAACGTTTAAAATATCGGAGTTCTCGATTTTAGGTCGGAAACTTTTATGTGGCCACGAGTGTACGTATAATGGTTTTTTTTTAATATTATGCTCTTTTAAGAGATATTTTATCTTTATAAAGTTCAAAATTTAGATAATGCAACTGTAATAAGTAAAAATCATAGAAGATATATAATTTAGTTTCTTTTTCGAGAATTAGAAAAACATATTTTGTTCTATAATGCAAATGAGTTTCGTATTACACAAGGTACTGAAACGATTTCTTCGAAGACTGTACGTACCTTTGGAAAAGTAGAACTCTTCCAATTTCATCTATCCCTTTGTAAGCCAAAAATCGCGAAGTATGTCTACTAAGTGATAATTCCTGTAAAAAAAAAACATTTGTGTAAAATACACAACTGTATACATAAACCAAATCTACAAGGAAATTTCCTGGTCCACATCACAAGCTTCCAGGATGTCGGACAAAATTACATCACACATCTTCATTTGATACCCAGGAAAATGTGCGTCGTATTTCCATTTTCCTTTATTCCTGCACGGAATTTTGCCTCACCTCCGAATTAATTTCATAAACTTAAATTAATATGTCGGTAGTCGGTGAAACATTGTTGGCAGAATGTGGATTTCGTCTCTTTTGGTGTATTTCTTTGCAAATAGACATGATATTTCGACTCCCAGTGGGATGAAAGCTGTGGTCTATTTAATCATAATACGATATTTTTTGAGGGAATTCTCAATAGAATACATACAGAACATCATTCACCTTCAGAGAGATTGTGTCTAAAACCACTCATTCATCTGTTACTAGTTAAATAACTCAGTGTACTTTCTTATTATTATTATGATTTTCTGACGCTTTCTTGGGAAGGTAAAGGAGCCTGAATGAACGTCTCAATATTTCACCCTCTAATAAGTTGTATAACTTCGTGAATATTCCATTTTTTCATGGTCTAGCCAAAATTTTCTTGTTCGCATTAAAAACTTATTATAACAGAATAACGCTACCTTCAAAATATAAATTTATTGAGCTGGTACCAAATTTTACTTGCCAATTCAGAACATATAAAAAATTTCATTACTTTATTACGCTACCATTTCCTTTTGTTATAAGAAGAAAATTTGTTTCTCAACAATATAAGCTGAATGAATGAAATGGATACCATCATGTCTTAGAAGGTAGCACTACTACGTAGTTACTAGGTATGTAAATGAAGTAATGAGACCGATATTTTTAGTTAAATATAATTACAATTAAACGTTGTCTCCCTCAAAATAACTCCCTTGGGAACCCACACAGCGTCGGAGACGGTTCTTCCATTCCTCATAGCAGTGCTGGAACTCGGATATTGGAATCGCCTTTAGCTGGTCGGTTACAGCCATTTGAATGTTTTCAAGTGTCCCAAAATGTCCCTTCAGATGAATTTTCAATCTTGGGAAGAGGAAAAAGTAACAAGGACTCAAGTCAGGTGAATAAGGAGGCTGAGGAGCCACAGAAATATTTTTACTGGCCAAGAAATCGTTTATGGAAATAGCTGTGTGACCAGGCGCATTATCATGATGCAAGATCTAATCGTTCTTGATGTTTGGTCTCACGCGCATGACCCTTTTTCGGAGTCTTTCGAGAACCTCTCGGTAAAAATGTTGATTAACTGTCTGGCCTTGACGCACGAACTCTTTGTGAACGATTCCCTGGCTATCACAGAAACAAATCAACAAGCTCTTCATCTTTGATTTGCGCATTCTTGCTTTCTTGGGCTTTAGAGAGTCTGAAAGGTTTCATTTCATGCTCTGGCGTCTTTTTCCGGGTCAAACTCGAACTCCCAACTCTCATCACCAGTAATGACACGTTCCAAAAAAATTTCATTATTTTCAATCCTTTTGTTCCTGCGAAAAGTTTTTTGGAACCATTTTCGAGCAGATCTTTCTCATTCTCAATTCGTTGGTCAAAACTTGATGAAGGGTGGTGTGAGACAAATTCAACTCTTCCCCGATCATTCTGACCTTCCACCGACGATCTGACCGCACAAGATCGCGGTTCTTGTAGTTGAAGGTCTTTCGCTGCGGGGCTCAGCTCCCATCGACTCTCCTCCTTCTGAAAATTACTTAAACAACCGAAAAACCTGAGCTTTTGACAAAACACTGTCTCCGCAGGCCTGCTGAAGTTTTGCAAAAATTTCTGTTGCACTTTGCCCAAGTCTGAAGCATAACCTGATAGCACGCCGTTGCCCGAAACTAATGTCTTTCATTTGTAGAACGCACTACGGAAACCGGGTTCACGGAAAAAGCGACAACACTGCACTTATGCTTTTCAGCGCGAGCACCCAATATCATGTATGCCATACATATCAGCAACTCATTTCACATCTACGGAAGTTAACTGCCGGCATTAGCATATACATAATTATGTAACTTATGATATTGCCCTACTGTAGTAGCGCGTAGAGTTTAAGCTTAATCATTATCAAATGAAGAACAGCATAAAATAAATATTATTATTCACGTATGCCCACATCGGAACGGAGGATTGCTTTGTGAATGGCAAGCGCGCATTCGAGAGATATCCACTCGCAGTGTATAAACCAAGCAAGGATACGCACGCATGTCCGCTCAATCACATAATACTGCGTAATTTTTCTGTACCCATTACTAATCCATTACTAATCTGGTGTTGTACGAGAGACAACCGTCTTGCATAAACCAAATTGGATCAAAATCGGCGTTAAGTTGGCGGACATCAGGAATAATTTGCGTTCGCAAAAGAAATCCAAATATTTCATTCCATTCAAATTGCCTTCGATAACAAATGATCCTATAATGCTATCACGCAAGATATTCGCCCAAACGCTAAGTTTTTCGGGGTACTGAGTTCTTACATTACAGACCAGATATTTATTTTCTCGATACCAATATCGTACGTCTGAGGGATTATACTTGCCATGACGTGGAAAGAAGGATCTTGTCGGAAAACACAATATTTTCTTACAAAATATTCGTCTTCGTTAGCCTTTTAAACCACGGACCCACAAAGCTCCATGCTTGCAAAATTGTCGTCGGCAAAAATCTCCGGGCACTTTTGAACTTTATAACTTTCGTATTTGTTCCGTTTCAGAATACGTATCGCTGTATTTCTACTGACACCGATTTCGCCTGTAATTTGCCGGCTAGAGCAAGGTTCGCCCATTTCAACCAACGAACAAACCCTCACATCTCTCTGCTTCCGTTAGAGGGATTTGATGCTGTTCGTCTATTTGTTAGCGTTTACGGCAATTCCCGGCCACACAGCCAAATTTCCTAAACGCTTTGACGATTCTTCGATCGACGATCGTCGATTGCGAAGGAATAGGACGATCACATACCCTACGACAAATAGATTGGCCGTGCTTTGCTAGGAATTTCCAACAATGTTATGATTTGCACCTTCTCTGCGATTGTGCTAACTACCATAGTGTATCCGAAATCGTCGACCTCTTGTAGAACTTGCATGCGCATAGACAGATACAAAATGATTCATCTAGACGTGCTGCGTGCTACGGCGTTGCGCGCGACGAGGCTGACCGGCAGGGATAAATAGTATGCCAGATGGCGTTACGTTGTACAATATATCTCGGACCCTGGTGAGAACTGAGCATAGGTGTATACTATACTAATTGTAAGTATCTGTGAAAGATAAAGAGTTTGCCGCTTGCCCAAATAAGGCTGCAAAGGTTTTCAACCCTGTAGCATGAGTAATGGTATAGCTTTGTTCTAACAAGCGATTCTCGTACAATTCATGCATTGATTACTGTTGATGTGTTAGTATTGCGTGTCTAGATTTGTGTGTTCGATCGTGTTATTGCTGGGTCTTCACCGGCTTCAGGGACAAGAAATATCAATTTGCTCAATAGAACAACGTGTCGATCTTATTCTGCAATAATTTATTAGGAAATACAACACACAAATTCAACTCCAGTCATGTAACGTTGAAGATATCTAACAACACAACCTGAGGAAAACCTCTAAAAGTGTAGAACAAAGCTCCTTTAGCACTAAATATTTAAAAAAGCGACGTTGCACATTCTCAATTGCTTTTATATGCCCATAGTAGGATGGGCTCCACACTACTGCATCATATGCTAGCTTCGACCACACACAGAGAAAGCTAACATCTTTGAAGAAAATATTAACCGTGTCAACAGTGTGGTTAGCAAACGAAAAATGGCGATTAACAACTACATCGAGATCCCCAGTTCTATTACAGTGCACGAGCATATCTGTTCCAATGGCGTATTTCTGTACAATTGGATTCTATTTTCTAGTAAATGAAAGTAATTTACACTTGGCAATATATGCTTGTGCTTAATAAGTCAATTAATCACACACCAACTGTGATCTGTACTAGGTTAGTTTGAGAACAGGAGAAGCCACTAGTGAAGATTTTAACATCGTCAACTAACATCAACATATCACCATCAACAACGTATGAAACACACAAACTAATGCCTAACAAAAATCAAACAAGTTCTAGGGGTGATGCGCATATCAGTCCAAACAGTGTCACCTTCGAATCCTATACTGAAATGACGGTTCGATAACCGTTCTACATACCGTCGAGAATATTATTGGAATGCTGCGTTGACGGTTGTATACAATGCACATAACGTCATTAACGTGTATTGTACATAACGTCATGAGCGCCATTAGTCTTGACTCATTGAAAGAGACGAAATTTGTGGAAATATTCTACACGTCATCTTCGATTGTATACACTTACATCCTTCGATTTTTTCCCGTCTGTTCCCTTCGATTTTAAAATAAACAATCTCTTATCTACGCTCCACACCGCTGAGATGGGGTCATGTGTTTTAAAAGAAACATGTAGATTGCTTGTATTTGGTTGTTTGAATGGCGCGCCACTCATAACGACTGTTTGTTTGAATAATTCGATTGTGCTCCTTCCAGAAGGCATTTCATTTTTTAGCTACCATCGCAGGTAGCAGCTTTTTCAGTTCCTTTTTTGTCGCACACAAATTAAGAGTCGATCGTCAAAGCAACACATTTTTTGTACATCTCATTGCATAAATTGCAAAAAATACCCTTACCACCTCAATGAGTGAAGAACTCCTGGATACGTATTTCGGCAACTAAGTTGCCATCCTCAGCAGAATCTCAGAAGGAAGATAATTTTAGATGTCGCACTCTGGGAGATTTGCACCACATAGAACATCACCTGAATAACACTGTGTTATTCAAGTGCCACCGTATCCTATATTGCATTTTATTTCATTGCATCTGAATCATCGCAATCAGTTTTGTAAATTATTATTGTTTAAGCAATAAATCAACAATAAATATACAGCCCACATCCATGCATTGTTATTGCAATTTCAAAGATCACACAGAAAACAATACAGTTTGCAATATTAATATTGAAATTGTTTTTTGTAATTAAAATAGAGTTTACCAAATCGGTAATTATTCATTAAATTACTAAATTTAGGATAGGTCAAAATTTGAAATTTATTGATTATAATGTCTTGGGTGATCGAAGCAATGTCAACAAGTGTATAATAAAAGGCTAATAATAACACTGGTTAACCAGATTTTTGTCCCAAGCGCAAAAATGTATGTTTCCCATACACTTTTGCATGCTGAAATTAATTATGTTTTCAGAATTTTTCCATCACTCTTAGTTTTTATTTTCCAGGATATTCGTTTATCCACCTAAAATGTGCATGCCTAGATATGTAGTATAAGAGAACATGTCTTGACGTTATTTCAGTGGTCGGCTAGAGTTCGGAACTGATCAAGCAAAATGTTTGAACATGTCTTGAGGTGTTAAGACTTGCATTTCCAATTCCTAGATAGCATCTCTTGTTATTTCAGTTGTCGGCTACAGCTCGGTGAATGAACATATACACTGACGTTGTTAACGTTGCGTTCAAACTATTGTAGTGAAACCGCGAGCATTTGATCACCGGTAGAAATGCTAAGGAAATGTGTAAACCACCCGAACTTTTTTTGCTACATTTGCGGCGAATTGACATTTAAATATCAAAAACGGTCTCTCACACCTCTCCTGCTATGAGCAATATTTCAAGTGTAAAGTAGATGATGAACACAAAAGCTGGGCTCCCCATATTTGCTGTGTTACGTGTGTCAGACTTCTTACAGCGTGAGCAAAAGATAAACCACATATGTCTTTTGCTATTCCCAAGATTTGGAGGGAACCATCAGATCATATTACCGATTGCTATTTTTGTCTAACAAATATAAGTGATATGACTTCTAAATCCAAACATACTGTAAAATATCCTAATATTCCATCAGCACTGACACCAGTACCTCAGTCCGGAATTATCTCCACAGAACATGACACTAAGCGACGATGAAAGTGCTGATGATACCAATGCAAATGGAGCACTGCTATGTTGGCAGACTATTGCTGGACGCTGAAGAGAGATGCTTCTGATGTAAAGTACAGCCGAAAGCCATATATATCACCACATTTTCCAAGTAAATATATCACTTTGTACGTCATTTTTCCATGATTTATACACATATAATATATACTTTCACAAAATTTCATTGCTTTGTCACTCTGAAACTTTGCCTGATAGAGGAATTCTGAAAACAGTTACGAAATAAGTGTAAAATGTACTACCAAGTTCACGGACTTTACCTCGTGGGACAAAATAAATCTGAAATTTTGTTGACCAGTGTAATTTATACCAGTTAATTAACAACTTTAGGAAATCAAAGCTTTACTTTTTTTCCAACTAAGACGGTTTTTTCATTATTAGGATTATTTATTTTTAATTATGTCAACTGAATGTATTTTATTTCATACATTTCTTAACTTTTAAACATGTTATATTTAAGTGTAATTCCTCGTTACATTGCCTTCATTGTTTTAGTATTATAATGCGAATTGTTGATTATCTATTTCAGTTTTTCTTATTATTATTTGTCAATAGATTTTTTCCTAATATCACTTTTTCAACATTAGCATTCTTTAACATTAACGTTGTTATGTTTTCTCAAAGAATCCACTTTGTCCTCTGTTCCTAGGAGCGTGGAATGGATTTGTTTATATCGAACGGAGAATGACATGCAAAGATGGCAGAATATTTCCAGACATCACAAAATCCGTCTCTTGCACTGAGTCAAGACCAATGCCGCCGAATGTGTAATGTACGGTTTATAAAGTACGCATTTATAAGGAACGCATACGTACAATTATGCACGCGTGCGACGGTAGAATATACTGTTTTCAGGCGTACTGGAACAGACCATAAATTTTCGCGGATATTCGTGTCTACCACAATATATTTCAGGATTTATGATCACAAGTGTCGCACGCAGAATTCTGAACTTTAATTCGCCTAGACGAAGCTATTTGGTATCGATTTAGTCTAACGTGAAATCCTCTCGTATCCCCATTCGAGGTTCATTGACAGCAGTGTCGGGAAAAGCTTTGTACGTTATCGAATCCATTGGCGTTTTGAAGCTCCATTGCATCACACGCCCGATTACATTCACAAGTTCACGTACCGCAGACCGTACATACGAGACTAGCAGTAAACAGAGTAAACGTGAATCTTCCGCATTAGTGCATAATACTATAACCACATTTTTTAATCCAATATTCGGTTGGCTGCATAAGGCAGATAATGCGATGCATATGTATGTGTAGGTACGCTGAACGATATGAATAGAATTGAACAAACATAAAAATATATGTACGCATTTCCCCTCTTTCTAGAAATTTTCAAGCAAAAAATGGAAATAAGACACCACCCATTACTTCGAATGTAAACGTAATTAGCCAGGGAATATCACAAAATCTATTCTGATATTGTGATCTGATATTATTTGGAATAGAATCATAATTCTACAATATAATTTACTCTAGGTTAGGTATGGGAAACGGCGTCTTAAAATAAATTTAAGTTAAAAATACCACTTACCACCTTGTTGAGTAAAGAACCCTGTATACGTATTTCGGCACCTAAGTTGCCATCCTCAGCAGAAAACCATAAAGGAAAAAATAATGTCAGGCGTAGCACTCCGAGAACAATCCTGCTCTGAGACTGTCACTATTTTTAACTTAAATTTATAATGTACTCTGTATTAGACCGTTTAGTACCCTGTGTACGCACATCAAACAGATCTTATCCCGTTTGGTATACTAATGATATAAAACAACTAATCCATGTAAAAGAGATTTATTTTAAAAGATGGAAGTCCACGTTCGATTAAAAATGAATATCACTGTGTTCGCAGATTATCAAAGCAACAGACAGAATGTGGTTATAGACGGCACATTCGCAGGGTCGCAAGGTGATTTGATTATGTCAGGGCAGAATGAGTTATCTGTCCCACAAGATATTGTCAATGCTTTCGCGGATGAATTTGCAAAGGTGTTTATTGCGGGTACACCTCAGATTACACCATCGTTCTCGTATCATCCCTAATTTGACGTAGGTCTGGTTACTGATAATGTTTCCATAAGCACCTACAGATAAAAATCGCGCAAGACCTCAGGCTAGGATAATATACCAAGCTTCTAGATACGCGACTGTTCACCAGCTTTTATATATCCTTTAAGTATTTTATTCAACTTGAGCGTCAGCACTTCCAAATTTCCAATCTCCTGGAAAGCGAGTAAAGTTGTAGCCATTTAAAAAAAGTATGATATTGGCAACTACAGACCTATTGATATTATTTGCAATTTTGCGAAAATGTTTAAGCACATGTTATATACTACAATACTACGTATAATGTTAATTCAACGATATCTACGAATCTGCATGGTTTTATGGCCGATAGATCAAGCATAACCAATTTAACCTGCGTGACTTAGTACCTTGTATTGCACCTAGATCGCCAAGGACAAATGGATGTGCTTTATATTGATTTCAGTAAGGTTTTTGATAGTGTTGATCATGGTATACTGCTAGCTGAGTTGGATAGTATTGGTATGTGTCCATCCTTCCTGTGTCTAATTTGCTCTTAGTTACCCCAAAGATAAGGCTATGTTTTCTACAATGGGTACTCTTCAAGACCCTTTCCCTTAAGGATCTGGGAGTTCTATTCGATGCACATTTTTCTTTTGCTAACCACATTTCCTACCAGTAGCTGTCTAAACTTCGAAGACCCATACACATTGAAAACCTTGTATTATGCTTTGGTAGGAAGTCGACTTGAGCATGGTTGTCTGATATGGTTTCCACATTACGTATATCAAAATTTAGCTGTGGAGAAAATACAAGGACGCTTTTTAAATTTTCTAGCTTATAAAATAGACGGGACTTACCCCGCTCGCAACACTGATTACGGCCTATTGCTGGATGCTCACAGTTTCCGGAGTTTGTCTGAACGTAGGAACTTATACATCAGTAATTTTCCGCTCATAATAAAGTTGATTGTCCTCTACCCTTGAGTCTGGTTCACTTTAATGTACCAGCTAATAATGGTCGCTTTGTTAGTACATTTAGGTTACCTAAGGTCAGAATTAATGTAATGTTGTAATGTCTCATGTGTATCACATGGTAAAAAACTTTAATAACTTACTTAATAAACTGTAGGAAAATTAAATTTGCTTACTTTTAGTTTTGGTTTTTGTTTGTACACACTTACTTACAGAACACTTTCAAGTTAATTATAAATACAAATTTTAGTTATTAATACCTGTCACGTAAATTTCTGTAGTGCTGTTGGGCAAATAAACTGTTATTATTATTATTAAGATGTCGTAATAACTGTGTCTGCAAAGTACCAGAAACAGACGATTCAAATCATTAAAAAAAACATATATTGGTATTCTATTCACCTTTCTCAATCAACCAGAGCAACAAATTTCCTTGGAGTCATAAAATATCCAATTGGTTTATAAGCAAAGATTTGATGAGATACATAAGGAACTATTTCCCAATTAAAGTGATTTCTCCTAAAAATGATAGATAATATTTCCCTGTTTATTCGTACAGCTTCCAAGATATTTCACTAAAATTGAAATATATAATATATATATATATATATATATATATATATATAATATAGCGTCTCTCGGATCGCATCCAATTGTACATTTATGTTTGTGCCATAAATAAATAAGTTAAAGATCGGTAAAAAACGGAGAATAACAAATACCTTTCGATAAAATAAGAAACGTTTTGAAATTCATATTTATTTTGATCAATATTATACTACACCCCCGCTATGTTTTCTTCAATATTTTTCACCAAGATTTCATTACCCAAACCGAATTCACTATATTTACTTCGCGACTTCCATTATTCAAAGTGACGCTGACGCGACGTCGCGAATTACAAGTCATCCCAATTCCCCGTTCGGAAGCCAATGACACCCCCAGCCATTTCGTACACGCGACGAATAAATTACACAAAACGCGATGCTATTTACATACGTGATCACTTTTCTTTCTTTACAGGTCACAGGGCCCATTCTGTTTTCGTGGGCGTACACGTGCCCGGGGAACGGAGACATTCGCACAGACGACACAAACACCATCACAGGAGTTCGATTGGAGACCGATCCGATGACGATAGACCCAGTAAGTTCTTGTCTTTAAATCAGAACGTGTTTGAGGCGGTCGTGACATAAAGGCGTTATCATTAATTCCACTGACAAGGGAGTTATCTACAGGTTAGAGTAAATACATTACTGGAACACGTAGCCTCATGCAATCAGAAGCAAATAGACCAGTAATTAAGGTGGAGTGTTCTTGAAAGTAAATCTGTTTCTCTCTTGTTACCTTGTACGTTTCAATAAATCAATTGTAATGAATTTATTATGCAAAAGGCGACGAACTTACTAGATTCTCATTGAACAACTCGAGTATATTTGCATCTCAAGCACTGCATACTTCTATAAATTCGATTGCTCCTGATTCTCGTCGTTATGATTCAAAAGGTATTTGAAACCATTCTCCATACCATTATAAACATGTTAATCAAATACGAATTTTTAGTATTAATTAAAATCACCAAAAAAAAACACAAACTAAATTATATTGGCTACTTTTGCATATTCATTAAGCTTCATTTAAGTTTAGCCAATCAATTTCAAATGCCTTCCTGATACATCACTGTTGTAATTATATAAGCTCTACTTTGCAGATATAACTTTCGATTAGCTACGAAGTTGATAAACTTTACCCAAAAGTTTGAGTACTTTCAAATTGAAATATAATTGGTTTCGCTTCCAGGTATGAACGTTTACATGAAGTACAAATAGCGTTCACAAGTTAATCTTACAACCCGATTTTGCTTTTATTTGTTTGATACATGTACAACAAACTCTTTTTTCTAAGAATGCCGTAAAGACGTTGGAAATTGCAATTAACAATATTTCGCCAATACCTAAACTTAGTGTTTGATAGATGAATATTACACTAATCACGTTTTCATGTGATGGTCATACACTAGGGATAACCCTTAGGCACTTTCACTGTCACTACACTAATTTGAACGGTTTTAGTCTTCTTAGCCGCTGAACAAATCCGTTGTTGTCGAGTGACGAGATTACTTCGACATTTTCGTGGCTTTCCAATCCCTTGTGGTGTTTGCCTGCAAGCGTCTTTGTCTCATTTTCAACCATAGACATCTTCAGGTCTCGATGAATGTCTACGTTGCGGATGTACCATGGCGCATTGACGGTGCTACGAATTTCTTGGTTCAACCCTAAAGTTGAATTCTGTCCAAGTCCACAAGGGCTTAAATATCTGCTTATAAAGCATCAGTTTGTTGTGAATTGACAACTCAGAGTGGCGTCCAAGAAGCCAGTGTATTTTCTCGAATTTAAGTCCCAGTTGTTCAAGATTTTTCTTAAGATGTATCCTCCATCGTAGCATAGCATACGAAGTCATGCCCAGATGTTTGGCTTCCTTGGCATGTGGAATTGTTTGCTGATAGGCTGATTGTTCACTGGTAGGTAGTCGTATTTCTTGTTGGTGAAATTGGCGTGAATCGACTTCGCCTCATTTAACTTGATGCGCCATTTCCTTGCCCAATCGATGACATTGTTGGCAGCTTCTTGCAGTTTGTTTGTGGCTGACTAGATGTCTTTATCAATGGCGAGAAGAGCATTATCATCGGCAAACGTTGCCGTGACAACTCCTTCGCTCTGTGGGATATCGTTGGTGTACAATAGGTAGAGTACAGGTCCAAGGACACTGTCGTGTACACGCTAACGGATATATTTTTCAGTTCGGAGTATTCTTTGTCATGTTTGACTCCAAGTGTGGCAGTCAGTGATATAAGAAGGAAGAACTTGACACCTTTGTTGTGGCAAACATTTCTCTAGTTTATATTGCAAGCCCTGACGCTACACTCGGTCAAATGCTAAGGAATATCGTTGCGCAATTTTTTTTCTCTTCAAGACATCTCTCAATTACATCGGTAATTCGATGTACTTGATCAATGGTCGAGTGATTATCCAAACTGATGATCCGGAATAAAATTCTTTTCCCCAATAATGTTTTGTGGCGTTGCAAGAGTAACTTTTTAAAGAATTTGGGCATCATTGGCAGCAAAGATAGAAGATAAAGCATCATACGCCTTTATCTTCAGATGGTTTGCCAAGTTTGGGGATCATTTTTATCTCAGCAATCCTCCACTGAATTGGCACGTACCGAAGTCGTAACGCTACGATGAAGAGATCCGTCAGCTTCACGACACTCCTACAGGGCAATTCCTTGGGAATTTTCACAGTTATTAAGCAATAAGCTGGAGCTGTCTGTGATCTGAGGTTTTTATCTATGGTGTTGACAATTTCAGCATATGTTATTAGTCTACTATCGCGCCATCTCTGAGAGCGATTTGTGGAATTTCTTCCATGCCAGTTTGTGGATGAGGCTGATAAATATCTTCCGAATGTTTGGCAAATATTTCCGCCTTTTCTCAATATCGTTGAGCCCAATTGCCATCACTTTTGAGCGTGTTATGGTTCTTTAGCCTATTCAAAAACTTGCTTGCTCTCCAGAGGCAGTAGTCGGTGGTTTCGTCGTCCGTTAACTGTCTGAGGTAGTTCTTAAAGGTTTCATTCTTAATGACTTTAATTTCATTTGTAAGCTGTTCGCATAGACTATTTAGCACTCGCTTGTCGTCTGGGGAACGCGTTTGTTGCCATTTCTTGCGGGCTTTTTCTTATGTATCAGCTCTCGAATTTCTTTAACGTAGTTGAACCCTCGTGCTTTTGACTTTAGTTGTTCCAGGCACATTGCAGCAGATCACTGACCAGCTTTTCAACTTAGTTGTCCAGTTGCTCTCTTGCTTTTTACGGTACATTTAGTACCAATCCCTGTTCAAACTCACTTCGAAATCCATCCCAATCAGTTTTCCTATTAGTAAGATAATGAGACTGTTGCTTGGTTATTACGCATTTGCTCAACGAGAGCACAATCGCTGAGTGGTCTGATGCCAGATCAAGGTTTTCCTCAATGCTGACATAGGAGAATGTAATGTTGCGCAGCACGAGGAAGTCAACCAAGCTTGGTATCTTTGCTCTGTCTGTAGGCCAGTACGTTGGTTTGCCGGTTCATTGGAAGTGACATGAGGTTGCCCTTGGTGCTGCCTACAGTCGTCTTCCTTTCGGCGTAATGTTAGCAAAACCCCAATAGGTGTGTTTAGCATTGAAGTCGCCTCCGATAGTAAAGCGATCTCGTACAAATTTGAAGAAATTCCTAAATTATATTCAAAAGTGATTTTCTTTGTACTACATTACAGATAAACACGATAGATCGCATCACTCATCACCTCACAACACATTGATCACGTCGAGACAGGTGTTTCCGCAATACGTGAGCTTCCATCATCAGGCGTATATTCGGCTGGTCATGGGAATGCACATATTTCCAAAGCCGGTGTGCCAAATTAATGAATTTGTTGTGAAGTGAGGAGTGATTCCACATATTGTGTTTACTATAGTGCCCCACAGTAAACCTGCACGATACGCAGTAAATCCGCGCGGAAATGAGCGTTGCTTAAAAAGATATTTCGTCCGTCTGCCCGAATGCGTATAAAGTTCAACTTCGCTTGCAATCTGTCTGCCAACCGTTCGAGTTTACTTTCATCCCATTGTACAATAAATTGAAATACTGAGCCAACTGCGTTATTTATCGAAAGAAAAACGAACTCAATAAAGCTTTGGGTAGACATCAATAATAAAGAAAGATACAAACAAGTTTAAGTGTCGTTAGATGTTATCAAAATCCACGTCGAAGGTAACAATAACATAAATAACTTTATTGACGAAGGAAAGAGAACTGACTAAACTTTTTTATTGCTAAAACCCATGTACCTGCATAAAATAACCTTCTATAACGAGAAAATGAAACGGAAGCTTCGATATTTTGTTTTGGATTATTAAAAATATATAATCTTTCTAAGTGGTCCTTAATATTTACAATTCTTGTGCGAAAATGAAACAGAAAATATAACACTTTCATAGTTAATGATTGATACAGAAATCTAGAACAACCACTCTGTTTCAAAAGAATATAAAACCCAATTAAAAGTGATTAATTCTCGAATGAATGAGAGCGAATTCTGAATGCTCAAGGAAAAAAAGTTAAACAAGAGATCAAGTCTCTAGAGACTTAAAGCATGAAAATGAACCGTAAAACTAAACACAAATACTCCTACAAGATAAACTGGTACTAAACATCATTCTCTGTAGGTTTATTTCAAAATTAATTAGAGAAATTCGTCACGAATCTAGTGGAAATTAATATTCATTAAAATGTTGTCTCAACGGATAAATAAACCGAAACACTACCTTTTATTAATTGAATTCCATCATGAAAACGCGTTTGGAACAGTATTTTATTCCCCATAAGAAAACTGTGTATGCTACAATTGTTTACATTGCACCCACAACGTATACAATATATGTTATTAATCTATTCAAAATACATGTTTTGTTAATAGCAGAGCTTATAACGTCTACTGTATGTAGTAGGTACGTACGTTCGTAAGCTCTCTCCATTTGTAATCATAACACATTATTTTTGAAACAAAGAAAATGCCAAAAAGAATTAGCCGAAAAAATTACATTCTATTGTAGAAATTACCACACCAAAGCAACAGCAATTAAGGAGTACAAGCATTGACGTTCTTCCGAATGCTTAACCCACTTTAATCGCTGATGCGTCGTAGACTTTATTGCAAACCACCCAAATCGTTGCTTGTGAAAAAAGTTGTGCTATCTAGGAGACACGGGTCAAGACTACAACCAACCGGACGACCTTAATAGAGAGCTTATAATGACATTTTTTCCGTTAACGGTTTTTGGCATTTTTGATGTTTCAAATGTTACGTCATGGTTACAAGGTGGTTTTACTTGTCCATAAAAAGGCTTTTTGTAAAATTGTCTATGTGTCATCACATTTCATGGATTATGCTCGCAATCATTGCTGTAAACATGTTAGTATGAAATAAAAAGAATATGCCTTCATAACACTGATAATTCATCTCAATTTAGAATTAGTACTGTATGTATGTATCCTAAATAGAAGAACATAATATTAATTTGCAGGGCTGCTACGACGTCTACGATTGTGTCTTACAACAAAAGGTGAAGAAATATGTAAGCTTCGTATTTTGTTTGTGTGGTTTATTATTACAACTCCAAGCAATGTGACTTTCTTTATATGGGACAGTGTTTATGCACTACTAACGAATTGGAGTGTATTTAACCGATTTGGATATTATGTTTTTTGCTATTACGAGTTCATTTGTGTTACGTTAGATTAGTTATCTACTTCTGTTTGGATGCTGTAATACTATTTTAGAAAGTCAACAGGCCTTTACAGCTTATTGTTAATATTTTCAGTGCCTACTTATAACTAATTCACTCTCACTGTTTATTTTGTTACATAACTTTAAAAATAACCTTCATACTATTAAGCTAATGTTAAGCAGGAATAAATTAAACTAAATTCAGTGCTTTCTTAAAAACCGCAGCTCTAAGAGAGTATCAAATTCATTTGAACTCCACCTAAAGCATCATTTGTGACAACTAATTCTAAAAAGCAAGAAAATATAAATCATAGTATAGTACGTCTTCAATATTAACATTTCTTAGTTTACTTTATAGTTTATCCTATTTTTCTATAGATGTTTAATTAGAAATGCATTTCGTATTTGCGAAATTTTTTTAAAACACAAAGCACCGAGATCTAGAAACTATAGAACATAACAAAACTTCTTCACGCCCTCTCTACTAAGAATTGACTAGAACCTGGATTACAAAAACAAAATGTAGTTGGTGGTGGTATAATGATGAAGTTATCTCCAATGTACTACAGCTTCACTTGAATTTTCAAATATAGTTTATAGAACGGAAAATTGCAAAAATTACAGATTCAGATGAACAATTTATAGATAAATGTTGATGTAACAATTTGTATAGAAACTGAAATAGAATAATTTAGACATTTTAATGAAATTAAAATAAGTATTAATAATATAATATAATATACTATAATCTTTATTTCAACTACGCTATATATAAACGGGCCTGTTTGAGATAGAGAATCTCAAACGTAAAACGATCCCAACCCGGAAGGAGTTTATTCATATTTATATTAATTATTTTATTACCCAACAGAAACTCCTATTACAGGGTAAATTACAATTAAACGTTGACATGTTGACATTGGCAATTAAACATTGCCTTGTCCTGCCCTGCGTATGTGGTGAATACATGTGTTTATATCGCTCCGACAACAAACCACATCTGCGGGTTTTTCTCGCGTAAAGTAATTGTGAATACTGTGAAAATATAGAAAGTAAGGGTCAATCTAGATAAGGATATAATTTTGGAGTAGGTGAATTAAAGAAAGAACAAAACTGTCTGTCAGGGACGCGGGGTGGAGGGGTAAGGTGACGCCTCCGAGGAGTCGATCCGGGCGACACGCTTATTGCGGTGCGGTGAAAATTGAAGGCTCGCGGAGAAATAGACAGAGCCGGAGTAAGGTAACGTAACAGGAAGCATATTGCATAAATAGCGATATAATGGATAGCGACGACTACACCACGGATGAAAAGAAAAGAAAGAAACCTATTGGAGATATGGAATTGTTTGGCCGAAGCACCAAAACAAGACGGACACCAGACAAGAGAGAAAAGGAAAAATACGAGGATAAATTAGATAAAATAATAGAAATGATTCAGGATTTTAAAAACGACGTGAGAGATGATCTGGGGAAAATAAAAAATGAGTTAAAAGAAACTAAAGAAGAAGTTAACAAACTTAAACAAGAGAACGAGAAAATACGCAAAGAAAATCTAAAACTCACAGGTGAATTGAAACTCATGAAAAAAGAAGTTGTCGATGTAGGAAAAGAATGCAGAAGAAATAATATTGTGATTCAAGGAAAAAAAGTAGAGTACACTAGCCAAGAAAACTTAAAGGAAAATTTACAAAATTTCATAAAAGATAAACTTGGTACAGATGTAAAAATAAGGAATGCATTAAAAATTGGTGATAAAACGTGTTGGATGGAAATGGAAAGTATGGGAGATAAAATAAAGGTCATGCAAAATAAGTGTAAATTGAAAGAGTTTAAAGACGAACAAGTCTTCATTAATGATGACCTATCCAGAGAACAAAGGGAAATTCAGAGAATTATTAGGAAAACAGCGCTAGAAGAAAAGTCGAAAGGAAAATCAATAAAAGTAGGACACCAACGGTTAAGAGTAAATGATGAGGAGTGGAAGTGGGATGCCCAAAAAGGTGATTTTGTGAAAACATTATTAACACACCGAAAAAACTGATGCAGCATTACGGTGGAGGGATAGAGAAGACGGATCCGGATATGGAAAAGGCCAAAGAATACGCAAAGAGAAATAATGATAGCATAGATAACAAGGAATACAGGAATAGTAATATTAATAAAAGAGAGAGA
>JARFOC010061049.1:625-17991 GCA_031763485.1 Osmoderma eremita | reverse complement strand
ATGCGCACCAAACAGAAGTTTGCGAAATGTTTAATGCCAAGTATCCTCACAGAGAGCCAATATGTCAATCTACTGTCCGCAAGATAGAAAAAAAAATATCGTGAGTTAGGTCACGTCAGGGATAATTTTACGAAAGGTCGGTTTTCGTATCAGAAGATAAACAGCTAAATGTATTACTGGCTGTTCCAGAAGACCAGAAGTGCGCTGTTATAACATGTTTTTGGGTCAATCTGTATATAAAATACAAAATAGGATACGGTGAAAAAAACCCCAGAATTTTCAATGAATTTATTCCAACCTTTACGTGCTCACTGCATAGTAGTTCATGCAAACGAATTAACATTGACGCAGTGATTTACTACTGAACAGTGAGATATGTAACTAAAAAATACACCGAGCATTAATTTATTGTATTGTAACCTACAAGATGAAATATATTAGTGCTTTTTTTAGATATTAATTATAACATATTACATGTATTAACTTAACTTAACTTGTATACACAAATAATAAATCAGTAGATATTTGATATATTTAATGTTCAAAATATTTTGTTTACCCGTACTAAGATTATTCAATGTATTAAAAACATTTCAAGAATTAAAACAGAATTTATGAATAAATTAGGACGTTGCTTTTTCCTAATTGGAGGTCGTCTTGAACATTTATTAACATAATTTATTTATTTATTTTATTACATTAAATTTAATGCAGTCTACAAGGAAGCGAATATTCCAACAAAAAATGATGGCAGATTTGTGATCTAGATTTCATGACTTTTTAGGGTGTAACTTATCCATGCATTCATTCGGTGTGGTCAAGATGGGCACCACCGCTGGAAAGAAGTCGGATAGCTACTTTAGCTTTCTCCGGAAGTTACGCTGGTACCGTAGTGTCAATGATTCTGTCTGCTTATTTAGCGGAATGGCTTGGATGGGAAAGCATTTTTTATGTGTTCGGTATGTATGAAATAAATCAAATTTTGTGTTACACTGAACTTATCATTTTTTGTGAACTACTGTGTATTTGATTTGTTTTGAGCTTCCTTATAAACAATATCAGTTCGTACCTACAAATTTGTAATCTTATCCATTCCTATAAATCAATTTTAGTAATTTAATAATTTAATATTTCCAGACATTAGCTAGTGCTGAATCGATCTTAAATATACAGGAGGTTTCACAACTTATTCGAAAAAATAATAGCATATATAATTTTAAATGAGAAATCGATTTCTCAAAAAAAAAAATGTAATAAGACTCTAACATAACGCGAGATAAAAATTGTTAAAGTTATAATAATTGAAGATAATAAATTAGGCGCTGGTAGGGAGTATTAACTTAAATACAAAAAATGATAAAACTAGAGGCAGATTCAGCTAGTTTTCCACTTTAGTACTGTGATAACAACGTCAGTGTAGGTTTTATCTTTAAATTGAGTGGATAACGGTCAGTTTTTTGTGGTGGCATTATTGAAGTATTACTTAATTATTTACCAATAAAATGGCACACGTCTACAATAGGTAGTAAAGAGTTAATGAACATGGTTTTGACATACGGAGAAGCTGGGCAAACATCGTTAGCGGCTTCTCGCCTGTATGTCCACGGGTAAACGTTGACCACCCAGCGTTTAACTATAAAGTCAGGGGGAGGTCTGCGCAGTCCCTATTTCATAGGGCAATGGGCGACCCACCCGGCATAATTTGGGTGGTAGGTAGATTGCGAACTGTCGACCGTGCCTGTAAGAGGGTGGCCCTTTGGACCTCCTAAAACAGGTGGGTTGGCAACCCTAGCCAGTCGTAGGTGATTCAGGTTGTCGTAGGTTGCCCAGAAACCTGGGATAGTTTCTGGGCAACAGACATCTGCGGTTGGTGGCAACGAATTGGGTAGGGCTTCGGCCCGGCCGTTGACCGTCTTGTGGTTGGAGAGTTGGTGGAACGATCCCAACACGGCTGGAGTGGTGGTCACCAGGCAGCCTACCTCGTAACGCCTCGGCTTTTTAGCCTTGCGAGACATATCTGGAAGGGAATCGAGAAGTGGACCCCGAAGACATTTATTTAGCTGTATATCTTCGTGGACGTGTTAATGGAACTGTACGCCCAAGGTGTGAACACGACGAAGGCCGGGTTCCTCCACAACGTGTTTTAAATACCGCGCAAACAATATTAGACATTGTGGAAGAAAATCCGTTAATACGTGCAAGACAGTCACGCATTTAACAGCGTGGCGTATATTACATATGATACATTTGTAACTTTATCACACCCATAGGGTCCAACTACTGCAGCCCACAGAATAGCCCTTGAGGGTAAGATTGTGTAAACAGTTGTTGCGAGATAATATCCGCCGATATCTTGGTAGCAGATAAAACTCTTGTATAACAAATCTTCATAATACGCATGTTTGGGTTTTTGAGGATCTTCATGCAATAGTTCGAGATCATTTCCAGCATCGTTTTTCATTAAAACAGTGGGCAATGATTGTCGATGAGAGTCTAATTGAACCGTTAATATTGCCAAATCAGATCATCAGTATTTGAAATTCTTCCATAATGGAAGATAAAAATAAAAATACCGTTATCACCTTGATGAGTGAAGAATCCAGATACGTACTTCGGAAACTAAGTTGTCATCTTTCAAGAATTGGATTGATTTGGCGTTTACTTGATGAAGATCCATCTTATATAAATAAAACACTTGAAACTGTATAAATCTTCACTATATTAAAAATATGCCAATGTTTTGGCGAAACAATTGTTACTTTTATTTTTAATATAGTGAAGATTTATACAGTTTCAAGTGTTTCATTTACATAAGTTGCCATCCTCAACAGAATCTTTGAAGGAAAGTAATGTTAGATGAAGCACTCTGGGAGATATGTACCACACAGGACACCACTCAGTGTTATTCAAGATGTAGTGTTAGACGTCCAATTACGCATGCGATTTTAGCACGATGGTACCACGCCACAATTTTGTGTAGAAGTCCCAGGTTTAATGAACCAAGTGGAAGGTATATGTTGGATTGGACGGGGTGGAGTAGTCGCTTGACCTCCACAGTCTCCAGATCTGAATCATTTAGATTTCTTTTTCTCGGAATTTCTATATAAAAAACGTTGTATACCCTACCAAAGTACAAAATATCGATGAGTTGCGACAACCATTACAACGGCTGTGGATAATATGCGTCTTCGAGAACAGCCGGAAGGAGGAACGTTTGAACTATAGGACGACGAAATCGGGTCCACGGCCTCAAACTTGCTTGGAAGTTAATGGACAAAACCTTGAATAGCTTTTGTAGAACGAAGTAAATGGTATGTTATAACTTTAACAATTTTTATGTCGTCCTCTGGTGAACCGATATTAATTTTTTTTCTTCTTATTTGTGAAACACCATGTATATACAGCACCTCGTCATATTATTGCAAACATTAAAATACCTTTTTATTCCTTAGCATAGTTAAAGTGTAAATAATATAAAATAATAGGAGACAGTAGCTGCAAATAGTGTTAAAACAAAACCAGAAATGCCCTTACCACTTGGAGGATGTGCTCTTCACCACATCACTTAGTTTTACTTTAGCCAGATATAGTATGTCTAGTATTTTGTTGCAGTTTTTATTGAGCATCACAGTATGCTTGCCAAGATACGTATTTATAGTTATTCACTCATTTATAAACCAATAGCATACGGTGGCTTGAAATAATAGTTTATAGCTTATACGAACTCTTAGGGTAAATTGTGTGACAATGTATGTGGCTAATATAAATAAATTTGTAACGAAAATGATACTTATTCTTAATTGTGGTGTTATGAATTTAAGTAATTCACATTTATCTTTAATGTGCTAATTAAATTGTTGTATTTGTTTATGCATGTTATGCTCATAATCCAGACTATATTACTTGTTGGTTGTGCTTCATTGTAACAATATTTACTCATTGGTTCCTAATTTGACCTACGCTGTTAGATACTAAACATATTAAATAAATTGGAAAGATTGAGTGGTATATACAGGCTGTTTACGGTCTTGTGATTTTATTTTCAAAGGGTGACTAAACATCTTAAAATAAGGCCATTAACGTAAAAATATCTTAACAAAGTTGCATAATAAGAGAGAATATAAAAAAAATTGTAGTTTTTATTTTTTAAAAATGTTTTTCATGGAATCCACTTCACACTAGTTGTTCAAAGTTATCACCGTGCTGTTGAACGCAAAGTTTCGAACGATGTATCCATTAATTGGCATAATTTACTAGGCCTTGGTCTCGCCCTCGTATTGTCGTCGCATCTGCCTCAACGCGGTTGCGAACATCCTCTAAATTGATTATGTCGTTGGCGTATACCATACCTTTCATAACGCCCCATAAGTAGAAATCAAGGGGGTTAACCTCGGGTCACCGAGGAGGCCATGGCATAGGACCACCCCGACCAATCCACTTATTTTCAAACACATTATCTAAGTGTTGGCGAACTAAACGATTAAAATGCGGCGGTGCTCCATCGTGCAGAAACCACATTTGTCGACGTACATTAAAAGGAACTTCTTCCAATAGTTCCATCAAATGATTTTGCAAAAACAAGAGATAGTCATATCCATTCATTCGATTTTGCAACACAAATGGGCCAATAAGTTGTCCGTTGACCAGTCCGGCCCAAACGTTTATCGAAAATCTATGCTGGAAATGATTACGAGGAACAGCATTATATATATAAATTTATGCGGTTACGTGTGAACGTTGCTTCATCAGTCGCCAATACAATGGAAGGAAAGTTTGGGTCTACATGTTGTTGTAGAAATCATCGGTAACACTGTAAACGTAAAGGATGATCTTCAAGTTGTAAAGTCTGTACTTTTTTGTACATGGAAAGGATACAATTGATTCTCGCGCAGTGTTTACGTCGGACCAGCAATGCAGTGACAACTAATGCAGTAGCTTGACGTGGGAAAAGTTACAGACATCAGCCTGCTTAGTAAAAGGTTCACTAATAACCTATAGTTTACATCTAAAAATTCCACTAGTTCTTGATCAATCGTTTTGGCCTTAAAAACTTTTTTTATGGTGGCTAATCACCACTTAAAAATAAAAATTAAATTGAAACTACAAAATTTCTTGAAACATTAATATCTCTATTATTATGTAACTTTCTTAAAATATTGTTACGTTAATGACCTTATTTTAAGATGTTTAATCATCCAGTAAAAATAAAATCACAAGCCCGTAAACAGACTGTATAAAAATAAACTCTAAGCTGTAAATTAGTGTTATTCTAGTGGTGATCTGGAGTAGAACATATCTTCTAGGATACTACGTCTTTCCTTTGTAGTTTCTACTGAGGATGGCAAATTAGTTGTCGAAATACGTATCGAGAGTTCTTCACTTATTGAGGTAGTAGTTTCACTAGTTATTCACTTATTGAAGTGGTAATGGTATTTTTTATTTGGTTCTATAATGTGTAATAAATATAAATTTACACAAAAAAGGCATATGCATTTGTATGATTTATTTCAATAATAATACAAATAAGCAATAATGCAAAAAAAATGAGTCAAATGTTTACAATAATATGGCGAGGTACACATATACACCAAGAACTAGTTTTGCAAATAGTTTAAATAGCGTATTGAAATAAAAATAAATATAAATTTTTTTCAACATGTATGTACATAAAAGCAAAACGTTATTATGTTGCTTAGGTGCGATTGGAATAATATGGTACCTGTGTTGGACATTCTTTGTACATGAGGGCCCGGAATTAGATCCGTGGATTACTACAGAAGAGCTAAAATACATTCAAAACTCCCTAGGCAATGTAGAAATAAACAAAAACATAAAACATCCTTGGAAGAGCATAGTCACCTCTCTTCCAGTTTGGGCCATTATAGTGTCTCACTTCAGCGAAAATTGGGGCTTCTACACATTACTTACTCAATTACCATTATTTATGAAAGGTAAATGGCTATGTTTTTATTTATTATAAATTCCCTTTTTCTCATTTACCTTTTAGATATGTTAAATTATGATCTGGGACAGACTGGTATAATGTCTGCAATTCCTTACTTCGTGATGGCTATAATGCTTCAGTTTTCCGGTCATTCTGCGGATTGGTTTAGAGAACGTGGCATCCTGACTACAACACAAGTACGAAGAATATATAACTGCAGCGCCTTCATCGCACAAACTATCTTTATGTTAGCTACTGGATTTGCCGGCACCGCTATTGGTTCTACAATCTGCTTAACCTTTGCTGTAGGATTAGGAGCGTTTGCATGGGCAGGCTTCAGTGTAAATCACCTAGATGTTGCTCCTCAACATGCGAGTGTGTTGATGGGTGTTTCTAATACCTTCGCAACGATACCAGGCATTATCAGTCCTATCATTTCTGGATACATAGTTACCACTCCGGTAAGTATTCATTTTAAAGATATTCGATTCGATTATTAATTGCTTCAACGTTTTACTGTAGACTAACGAAGAATGGCGGATAGTGTTCTATATATCAAGCGGAATCTATCTTTTCGGATGTGTATTTTATGGTTTTTTTGCTTCTGGTGAACTTCAACCTTGGGCTGTCGAATCACAACCGTTAAAAAAAGTGGAAACTGAAAAGAAAGGTGTAATTAATGAACGATTTGAAATGGATGAGTAGTATGCGAATACTTGATTTTTCGTTTTCTGTGATAAACTAGCAAAACTAGAAATAATTCGTTGAAGATCTATTTTGATGAATTTTGTCAATATCATAATTTTAGTTTAATTTTGTTTTGTCAACAGTATACAGCGAGTTTAAAAATTATGGAACATATTTAATATTAATTAATAATTAATATTAATTTTTGGAACACCTCAATTTTGTTTATTAATTTACTAGGATTCTATTATGATTTGCACCCGTATCTAAGATACGCCACGGGGAGGAATAACACCTAGAGCAACATATTTTAATTAACGTATTATGATTTTAACAACAAAGTTTGAAGTGGACGTAGTGCGTCATAAAAATGTTTCTTTCATAGGTGGTTTGGATTCAATTTTAGGACACAACCTCTTGAATTTTTTATCAAGTTTCGCCATTTTGAATTGGTATTTATGTTCTATGATTTCCAAGATCTTTCTGTGAAAGTTACACCATTCATAATATTCAGCCGAAGTCAAAATTGCGAAACTTGATAAAAAAATTCAAGAAGTTGTGCCATAAAAATGTTTGCATGAAGTTTTTGAGAGAAAGTTATTTAAAATCAGGAAAAAACAAGCATTGTATGAAACAAAATGTTAAAATTGTTAGTCATTTACTTCTTGACAATAAAGTAAATGAAAGGAAATTGCCAATGATGCAATATTGGGAAAATGTGTGACATAAGTAATTACCGCATAATATGGGAGTGCCCCTTTTTGCTGCAATCATATTTTGTCATTAGTGTATCTTTTTCATTATAGTTCACTCCTATTAGACCATAAATAAGTTAAAGCCGGCGCTATCTCAAACTGAAAAAAAAATCAGATTTCTTCCTTCATTTAGTATGTTTCTCTCTGGTACAAAACATCAATTATTTAAAGGCGCAGAATATGTGCCTCTTGCAGTTAGTTATGATTGTCTACTGCCCAGTATCTACAATTTTGTTTATTGACAATACAATTCAAATAAAATATAGCCTCGTTCATAAATAAAATGTATTTTACAAAGCTCATGTCGTAGTTGCCAATATTTTGCGTCTGATTGCAAAACTGTATGAGTCGCTCGAAGGCACTATTGTTTAATTTGGGAATCAAAAAATATTTATGTGCATGCCAATTTGCTCTTTTTAGAACATTGTGGTTGCCGATAGTAGGTAAAGTGACGGTATTGTGATTGGCAAAGCGAAGCACGCCTCACATTGAACGGTGCATGGGTGACCCATTCTCAAAAATGTCCTGTGGTGTACAGGTGTTGGCAACCTTACTTCGAAAGGTATATGAGTTTTGTGGTTTTACTTTACTTAGAATATCATAGATTCAGATTTTGGGTAAATATCTAGTTGTGCAGGTTTTGTTATGTCAATAAAATATTAAGTTTTCCTTTCGGGAGTATTTTGGTGCGGAACATCTCTTACCATTCCAGATTCTCTCAATTTCATCCAAAATTTTTGGAAAACAAAATAAAACTTAGCAACGTTGACCTACCTTGATTAAAGAAGCCCCAATATGGTAACTGATGTAGCTAATTTCACCCTTTTTCAAACTGTTTGAATACAGTAGACAACAACGAATAGCAGTAAGAGATAGTTATACCCATATGTTAATTCCGAAATTAGAAGGGAATACAAATAATATCGTAAGGTCTTCTAAGGTGCGAAGGAACTATAGAAACTCTTGACCTTTAATTATATGGAAGTACAAAAAAATATATGGAATTTATAAGCAATGCTCGCTTACAAATAATTAAGGACAATGTGTGTGTGTATGAAGGTGGATCGAATGGGATTATTTAAAAAGATATTTATACTTTTCCTGAGAAAATCTTTACCATATCGAAATCGAATTGTAAGATTTCGATACGTTCGTTAGGAACTACAAAATATGATTGTTATTGTATGTCGATATTTAGCGTTTGCAATTATTAATAATGATAATAAATTAATTAACCGGTATGCCCTAAAATAAGACATTTCCTATTTCCAACTTTACATTTTGAAGAAAAAAACAGTTTCTGCCCAAAAATTTTTAATTTAGTGACAACAGTACTATTACTAAGTAATGCTAAAAGATTATTAAAATTTGCTCCGGAAGGGGAAATGCGGTTAAAATGATAAACTGTTATTAAATAAATATTTTATTTGTTGTCCCAGTTCACTAAGTTACGCTATTGGTATAACAAATCAAATAGAATCTGGTAAAATAAAAGCAAAATTAATGTCTTAAAGAGCATTTTTTTTGATAGTCATAAATGATTGATAAAATACATAGCTCACATTTAATTGTAGGTTATAGTTAAGTGAACTCGGTATTTATAATTATTTGTGCTAATAAAGCATCCAACTAATTCTTGTTGTACCTTATTTCCCTTATCTTGATTTTTCGTGCATGAGAGTTTTAAATAATATGAGTGTGGTCTTCGATCTACACTAAATCTATATCATTAAAGTTTATAATGATGACTTCTTTTTATCATATATTAGTTAGAACACAATGAAACGAATCAATAAAAGGACAAAAAATATAATAAAAAATTCCTACCTCTTGCTATTTAATTTTAAAAAGCTTTTTCTTCTTTGTTTAGTCGTTATTCATACATCAGTGCAAGAAAGTTTCATTTGTAGAATATTTCTCTACTGCGGCTGAGACGTGTGTGGAAATGGTTCCTATACGAGACTGTATGTCGTCCATCTCAAGGTAATTCCTCCTTATGGGAGCCGTCTGACACAAGTCTCCGGAAACACTTCAGCCCGTCCAGTCTGTCCAGAAGTGCTGGCTAACGACTAACTTTGCGGGGAGATGATGATGATGGATTTACAGGCAAAATATGCCAAAATATGAACAGGTATTACACAATCTTGACACAAACAACAAAATATATAAATGAATATTATGGCTTAATTAAAAGTATCCATGAGGTTGTATAAATAACTCAGGGCAGACAATGCCTAAGCCCGCACTAAGGTGTACAAACATCGGTGAGCGAACGTGTATATGCGCTTTAACCTAGCGCATATGATTATTTAGATTGAAATGCAGTAGGTAATAATTCGAATATCGGATATCCGAGGTTCATCACATAGTTCGTACATTAAGTTCTACTACTTTATCGGTCGCTTCGCAAGCATTGTGAGAAGATATGGTACGCGAAACTAACAGAAATGATTAATTAACACTGACACTGAATTTACTTATGCAAAACTGCTCGACTACAAACGTATAACTACTAGAAATGTTAATTAGAATAGAGGACGAGTTTACTTATGTGAAATTACACAACTGCAACAAGTTTAAAACTAAATTTCGTGACGTTAGCTAAATTAAATGGGGTTGAATTTTAGCTCACGGTCGGGTCTACATTTGATTTGTGGTGTGGAATGGCGTTCAAATATGGGCGTTGGCTTCGAGAATGCGTAAAATTAAATGGCAGACTTATCCTTCTGTGAGAAACAGTAGAGCACGTTATGTGCCACTGTCCAGTGGTCACCCGCATCAGGTTCACCATATTTGGAAGGGACATTACTACCCTAGCTGACCTGAAAAATTCTTCATACAACAAAATCTTTCGGTAAGAAACAGTAGAGCACGTTATGTGCCACTGTCCGGCAGCCACCCGCATCAGGTTCACCATTTTTGGAAGGGGCATTACTACTCTAGCTGACCTGAAAAATTCCTCATACAATAAGATCCTAAGCTACCCCAAGGGTCTGGACTTGTTGGATGAACTTTAGGATGCTATCCGCTCCACAATAGGACCAAGCGGCCGGGGTGGAAGGACCGATCGTCGACCCAGCGGATGACATCATCTCATCAAGTAATCAAGTATCTGTCTGTAGCGATGGGTGTCCTGGGTTTCACACCTACCATAGCTTCGTCGTGAGGAAGCAGACTGGAATCGGTCAATACGTGTGTTCCAATATCGGCACGAGACGCCTTCGATTTCAGAATCGTCCGTAGAAAACAGCAATAGATAATCCCAGGGATTCTTCCGGAAAACTTGCAACTCCACAGACTAACAGAGTTACACGGTAATGCACTTGGCAAACTTTAGTGGTTTTTCTACTGGACTTTTCCCTACGCTACGGAGCACGTACAACGTGTGTCGCTTGCAATGGGGGTCTTAAGAGGAAGCCGGTATGCATATACCCAATGCCGGCACTGCATCTGTACGCCGCGTCAGGTGTAGTAGCATCGAATACATATAAATTGGAATGTCACAAGCGGTTGAAATGTATTCGCCCTGATAAAAAAGTAAGAAAATGCGGGATACTCTCCTACTGGAGGGTGCGGTGGTGAAGTGAACCCGTCCAAATTGAAAATATGATCGGAATTGTAGTTCCCTCAGAGTTTCTAGCGATACCTCATCTGTAGAAAAGGTGCCGTTTATATCCAATGCATATATGAGGTCTGGGTATATCCTGCCAAAAGATGGCTTTCAGTTTTGCGTCTCCCCATGGTTTGATAAGGCTGTTAAGAGCATTTCCCCAACATTCAGCACTCTGTTGGTCCTCACAGGTGACAGGAAGCCATCCTGACCGTAAAGAGCATTTCTAGAATCTTACTTGACCTGGTGCACAGCGTCGATAGTCGAACTTTGCAGTAGATCCAGTTCCTTGCTGTTAAGTTGCTCCTTCGGGTAGTCAAAGTGGATAATTCCAACTCTTATTCCAGAACCAGCAGTTCTGTACGAGATTGAACCCACCTGAGTTTGAGGTTTCTTAACCGTTTGCTCCGGGGTGGTTTCAGATCGTGGGCGTTTGCTGCCGCTTGCTGGATCGCTGTTGTCACCTTCAGCTCGACGTCGCTCTATCTCGTTTAATACTTTTTTCAAACCGATTTCATACGCCGCAGTCCACTCTAAATCAGGCCTTTTTCTCCGAGGATGATCCTGGTCTTTCCTGTTAGGTGGAAAGCGAAGTGGACAGCGAGGGCATCTCTACCTCTCCAGTACTGGTTTGTGGACTGAGAACGTTCTCGATCGCCATCTAGGAACTAAAAAAACAATGCAAGGAGTTGCAGGGCAGAAGTCGCACAGAAGCATATTATGCTAAGTTGCTAATTAAGTTACGTCAGAAAGTTGTAGAAAAGCGCTGCGGAAAACTTGCCAAAAGTATGCCTCTAAGGCAACGCTCTTAGTAATAAATCGTTGATTGTACTGAAAAATTGATGAAATTAGTTTTGAATTAGTTGGCCAACAATCATATCAAGTAAAATCTATTCTAGATAAAATCTTGATTGATTGATTTTCAGAGAAAGGTCTTCCACATCCCTTAACATTGCGGTCTTGAGGTCTATTGTATTACTTTGCCTTCGATTATTTGCTGATTATCCGAGCAGATCACTCCCCTGACAAGGTTTAGTAGAGTATGCGTCAAATCTTTTTTCTGTATGCCCTGCTATTGCACCTGATAGGGGGTTTTCCGGTGGCTTAATGCGTAGCATTCAAAAATGATGTGAGAGGCTGTTTTCTCCTCTTCATTGCATAATCTACGCAGTGGTTCCTCTCTGTAGACCCCCATTATGTGTAGGTGTTTCCTTAGGTTGCCGTGCCCAGCAAGTAGACACGTCATCACCCTAATCTGCATTCTGATAAGAGAGAGTATGTCAGCTGCCAAACGTAATGTATAATTAGAAAACAAGTATACAATGTGATTTACCCACATATAAAGTCTCAGAGTGGTCAATTACATGTGTTGTTTGTAAAATGATTTCAAATTCGTATAAGTTTGTGGAATAATAAAAAAGACATCATATTACCATAATTTTTCCAAATTTGCCATTGTATGAACTATTACATGGCTTTGTGTTATAGAAAAACCTTATTGCATATTGATGGCTAAACAGCAAAAAATACTGATCGGAAGTGTTTTTGGATTTTAGAAAAGAATATCGGTTAAATTTAGACAAACTGGAGTTCCGAAATCTGTCGATTCCGCATTCTAGTTGAAATGGAATATGGAGCCATTAACTACCTAGTATTTGGTGATTAATTATGATACGCTTGTCTAACTTCACGGTTGGTTCCATCTAAATAATGTAGTTCCTCTATAAGTTAAATTTAAATGTAGACATTAGGGTTTAACGCCAAGCTAGCTTATAATGCCTCGATACATTGGGGTGACGTGCTGTCTTGATCGATGCCTCGGGAAGGTAAACATCCAAGCCTGTATCGATACATTTAAATGTACACAGATGTGCGTGATGTTTTGCCGAACGCACGGCATTTGAAGTCCCTACGTTTTGTTGTTTTTCTACATTTTAAAATTAATATAGATCTTTAAAGAACCCTCCTGGTCGTTTTAATTATAAAATAAAATTAGTTAAGTAAATAAATAAATTCCATTGAAAGAAAATAACGAGAAACTATAGGAATTTATGATTTGAACGGCAAAAGTTTAAAATATGCTACATTAGTAATTAAAAATAATTTGGCAAGATAATATTTTTATTTGTGTAGATACAGATATTAGTTGACAAAAGTATAAAATAGCTCACATAATTATGCCCTCACACAAATATTGCTATTTATTGTAGTAGTAATTAATATCCTCCTAAAATAATGCACGTGATAATGTTTTATTTAGGTAGCGTACCTATTGAACTAAATTATTATCGAATATTTAAAGTCACAAGGCATTTTATTACATTTTTGCGCCAACTGCCGGTAATTCTGAAGAAAGAAACTCTGACTCATACATACATTACTGTTAAAGAGATTTTAAAATAACGTACACAACATCTTGGCTTTTAAAAACATAAATAAAGTAATAATAACACAGCGTTATCACACGAAAATACAATACAACTGTTGACTTTTTTAAACATAAATTGTCTCTTTTATCTAAACTAATATATGAACGCACTGTATGGGATCACTCCTCCCGCACAAGAGATTGATTAATTCGGGACACGTCTGTATTCCCGAAAGACGTGTCCCGAATTAATTAATCAGTTGGATATTAATAGCTAGCTTGTCATACTTTACAAAATTACTTAAAAGAAGTGCAAATTTTGCTACACGTAAGTGTGAGACCAACACCACAACCACCTGCATCAAGATATTCAACAAAATACCTTCACTCATTACCTCGAAATCACCTAGATACGTATTAAATTGGTTAAGAACAATACTCATAGAAAGAACCCTCTACAAGACGGCAGAATTTCTTAACTGTGATTTAAATTAATGTTATTAATGTTATTAATATTATGAATTTTATATATATTTACTTATTTTATTCTTATACATAGATTCTCTTCTATTCTCTTGACGATGTAATACTATAATGTATACATAAATAAATAAATACAATACAAAACAGTATTGGCTTTTCACTACAATTTGTTGACACCTTTTTGGGCATAACATTAATATAATTTATTATTAGGGATAAACAATAATAGAGTTAAGCATAAAACATTTTATAGGACATAAAATATATATAGATATTTATTGCCAGTGGTGTAAAAATTACACAATTACAGCCAATTAGGCATATATTTACAACACAGATACAAAATTAAACATTTTATGTCCATAATTAAAGTTTAAAGACTAAGACATTTAACACACAGAAGCAGCACAGAAATAAACAAATACAACATATACAAATATCTGACACATTTGATCCCGATTTTTTTTTTGGAATAAAACAGATATGATGGAATAGAGAAATAAATAGTAGGTGGCGTGTATAAACAATTTTTTTGAAGACAGACGTGTTTCAGGTTAAAATTTAGAATATCATGTGAATAAATTAAAAAAATAGACGTTTGCCAAAACACCTCCATAGGTTTCAGTAATCGTTATGACGATACTTTGTTCTGTTTATTGCGTTGCCGAAAAACATTTAATGACGTACAAACATACACGTTTGCATGAAATATTAAATATTTCAAATACGAACACGCGGACAGTAATTGCCTTTTGCACACGGAGAAAAGGCTTTATTTTGGATCCCGCATTTTTTTTTGTTAAATCACAGGAATAAAAAAATTGGTGCCGCTGTGGTTTACATGTTTGTCTAGATGACATATTTTATAATAGAATCTATGCTGTAAAATAGGGAAAGATAAAAAGCAGCATGTGGTACTCTTTCATATGAAGATCTAAATCTAGAAAAGAGATCTAGAGATTTAAACATTGATAATTTTGCACATTTTGCGGAAACAACATAGATTCGATGGAATTTATACACAGAGAAAAATATAGTAACCTTTGCTACAATTGTAAATATTTATACTACCTTTGTAGTATATTGTAGTGACATTGTAATGAATTCTCCAGATTAAGATCGTTAGTTAAGGCTGAAATACGACTACCAAAATAAAGTACAAAATAGCATTACAGTTGATCCCAAGCTGTTTTGGCGGTATATTTCTTGTAAGAGAGGAGTTTCTCGTATTTCTGGAAGTGTTATGTATAATAACGAACTTCTTAATATTCCTGCTGATATTGTAGATGGCTTTGCTCATATGTTTTCGAATGTATTGCAAGATAATGGCTATGTTCTACCGGCGCAACCTTCAGCAATTAACTCTTATCCTCTAGACGTAGGATTACGCACTTGTGACGAAGTTCTACTCGCTATGAGAAAATTAAAAGCCAACTGTACCACCGGACATTATAATTTGCCAGGATTTCTGATTCGGGACTGTGGCCCTATACTTTGTGAACCACTAACTCATATTTTAAATCTTGCTGTGCGAAATAATCCCTTTTCTGCACTGTAGAAGGTTGGGAGGATTACACCTGTTTTCAAAAAAGACGATCGTTCTCGTTCCGAGAACTATAAGACTATCACTATCCTTGCTGGTTGTGGCAAAGTTTTTGAAACGCTGTTGTTTACAACAATATACGCCTGTGTCAAATCTTTCCTGTCTGACTATCAACATGGTTTCTTTACCAAGAGATCCACTTTAAAAAATCTAGTGGAAATTACTCAATTCATAAGTGAGAATCTCGACAAACGTCAGCAGATAGATGTACTCTACACTAATTTTACAAAAGCCATCGACACTATTAATCATTCCCTGCTTATTCGTAAATTATCATCTCTTGGGTTTTATTCTAGATTCACAACTTTTATTGAGTCATATCTTAGTGGTAGGTCATCCTATGTTCACTATAATGGTTTTGTATCCACCGTTGGTTTCCACCGGCATACCACAAGGACCGAATTTGGGCCCACTCCTTTCTAATATTTATATCAATGATTTGCTCTATCTATTAGATTGTATGGTTTTAGCATATGCTGATGGTCTCAAAATTTACCGCAATATTACGACTATAGATGATTGCCAGGCGATGCAGAGGGGCATTAATACTATAAGTGAGTGGTATGCTGCCAACCACATCCTCCTAAATACAAAGAAATGTGCTGTGATCTTTTTCACCAGAAGTTCTAAGCCTCTTACCTTCCATTATAGTGCATTTGACTCTGGTATTCCCAGAGTAACTCAATTCAAAGACCTTGGAGTACTTTTTGACGCCCATTTAACTTTCTCTCCTAACATTGCTCACGTATCTTCCTCCGCTTCTAAAACATTGGGTTTCATTATACGAACATGCAAAAACTTTACTAATCTATTGACACTTCGGGTTCTGTACATTGCACTAGTAAGATCTAAATTGGAGTACGCTTCCGCCGCATGGTATTATCTACATCAACAAGTTGCTCTTGAGCGCGTTCAAAAAAGGGTTTTTGAAATATATTTCAGTAGCATCTTGTGTGCTTTGGTCCAGTTGCTGATCTGTTGCAGACACTTGTTCGTGTTTTTCATCAGCATGTATTCGTCAGCTGCACCTACGACCAGGGCCAAGTCATCGGCATAGGCAATAGTTATTGCGTTACTTGTTAGTTCGAGTCCCAAGACATCATCGTATAGCACATTCCAGAGCGTCGGCCCAAGCACCGACCTCTGATGCACTACAGAGATTCAACCCTGTCTAGCATTATTTTTCTGTTAGTAGTCGAGATTTTTCTTTCATTATTATTATTAATAATAATAATCTTCTTAAATTGTAATAATAAAACTGTAGTAAAGTTGTTGTGTAGAAATGTATGATATCCAATGATAGAAATGCATAAATATATGATATATAGAATAAAATTAGTAAACTGAGAATTAATAAAACATTTATGCTAATAAATAATGGTACTTTAATACCAAGGCTACGACTAGAGGATAAGAAAAAAAAATTATTTATATTTTAAAGGAATCTGCCCTGGAAGATTGCAGTTTTATTACTTCACTACACATTTTAACTCACATTTTAAAATCTCCGAAACTCAAATACATTAAAATATCCTTCGTAATAGCCAACATTGCACTCCAAAATTGGTTAGTGGTTTTGATGATTCTCTCAAATGGTGTAACAATATTGTATCCTTTATGCCAAATGAGTTGTTTGGGGTGCCAAAAATCTGAAGTGCTTTTATATTTTTGGAAACTAACTAGTAGTAACACGGGTACAACTATGCGTGCTTTGTTTAAAATGTATGTATGCAAATTTTGGTTAATAGAAGAAACTATCCAATAAAAATGAAAATCAGTTTTTGCCAAATCGGCTGATATTTTGCTTTTATATTTTTGAAAACTAACTGGTAGTAACACGGTACAACTATGCGTGCTTTGTTTAAAATGTATGTATGCAAATTTTGGTTAATAGAAGAAACTATCCAATAAAAATG
>JARFOC010061018.1:0-17995 GCA_031763485.1 Osmoderma eremita | reverse complement strand
GGATGGCAACTTAGTTGCCGAAATACGTATCCAGGAGTACTTCACTCATCGAGGTGGTAAGGGTATTTTTTATTTTTTATGATTACATTTAGGACAAGAACTGTGAAATCTGTTGTGTTTGCATTTCTTTTGTGAAGATACACACTTGCAAATTACCTTATTGTCATATAAGTAGACCGGCTATTAAGTCGTAAAACGGCAAATCGTTATATATTTAGATGGACTGTACTTAAAAGGTGTCTGTGATTTTGAGCCTAAATTTAATAAAACCTTTTATATTAATTAATTCAGAACTGGAACTAATTGTGTTATCTTAAATACCTCCTTCTCATAACATGCCCGTAATTAAGATAACACAATTAGTTCCGGTTTTGAATTAATTAATATAAAAGATTTTCTTAAATTTAGGCTCAAAGACAGTATATTTAAAATGGTATTTCTAATTTGTGGATTAGAATAAACTTAAAGAAATAGAAAGTACCCTTAAATACGCGAAATTTCCCATGGAATTGTATTCGTTCACTTCGCCAATGATTTCCAATATAGTACAAGGCAACCAGGTTTCAGAATTAATTGCAATAAATATTAAAATCAATTCATATTTCCTTTTTCGTTCCAAACAGCAGAATTTTACATACTTCATCTACTATATTTAAGGTGACAGAAACTATTACAAGTGGAATTAAATAAAAAATCGAATGTATGAACAAGTGTTTTTTATAACAACTATCCTATCTATAAAGTAGTTCTTATGAAGTATTGCGATGAAAAATCATTTCATTAGCATTAGGAAAATTTAAATGTCTTTATCTAACAAATTCTTTATCAAAAAGCTGATTTTATTATCTCAATTCCTGCATTCTATTTACGTCAGCAATGTAATTCAAAACTTCACTATTCTAAGGAATTCTTAGGATGCTCTCCAACGATATATGTATGTATATTAAATCGGTTGCGTAAAAACTGCATGAATAAACGTGTGTATCCACACACACACGCACACCAGCGTATACATTTGCGGTTTTACGTGACTCATTTACTGAAGACCAGAAGACATCAAATAGTATTTAAACCGCCGCACGGGAATCCTGATTTTTATTTTAGTCGTAAAGCAGGTGTTTGCTTACAACAGTGCTGAAAATGAAACATTCAAGTACTCTTCTTGTGCTGTTGCAGTTGTGTTCGTACTTGGGTGAGTACAAATTAAACATATTAGTTTGTAGTAGTATTTTTCTTACTGTTTACATGACAAACACATTTATATTTTGATATACAATGGCGCATCAATTTTGGGATATTTACAATGCAAGCAAATAACGATTTTAGCCAGAAGTATTTTGTTAGTATCCGTTTACCTTAACTACATTCGATTAACAAGAAAACTGGTTTGATTCTCATTATTATGCACCGTATTGCTACAAATATCGAACGTATAATTATGTATACATGGCAACAGTAAGTAAACATTTAGCATTATTCTCAGTGAGTTGTGTTATGTTAATGTTTAGCAGCCTTGTCAAAATTTCAAATCATTCGCTGCGATATACACATATACTATTCACGAACTTTCTGCAATATAAAATATAGGAATATTTTACGTTTTAGAAAATATGTTGTTTATGAAAATTGTTGTTAGCATTCAAACCTAGAAAAATGTTGAAGAACTTAGGAACCCTCTAATTTATGCCTTCACATTTAGAATACATGCTTGCGTGCTATAAAACCTTGTCCAAGCTCAAATGTTTATACAACACGTTTTATACCCCAAAATCTAAGACGAACATCATGCTGAAATATCTAGAACCTATAATTTGCAAGGCTTACAATTAATATCAATGGCTGCTTAGGTATTCATTTCTATTCACTTACGCTTTTGAAAAAAATGCCCTCTGTTATTGTACTTTTTATAAATGAATTTATGTATGTATGTATCTTACCTTTCTTTCCTTATAGACGCTTATTTAAGTTAATGTTAAATGTATGCATGTAAGTAGCTTGCAGTAGATTACATTGTTGTCTAATTCTATTGTGAAATCTCTTGGGGCAATAAACTGTCAGTAGTATCATTATTTTTACCATTCTCATTAAAATTGTGAGTGAATAAGTTTATCCTTTAGGTGTCATTAATTACCTAGCAATTAAAGTTATGCACAGGCTGCAGTGGCCGATTTATAAATGTTATAGATTTCCTAGGGGTAACACAAAATATGGCATTCATCTAACATAAGAAGTTCAAAATTATATGATCGTAAATTATTTCAGAACATCCCTGAACAATTGATAGTGCATAGTGCATAATTTATTGTCTTCCAGTTTCGGAAAATATACAGTAGGACATAGAAATTGGATTCAGTAATGATCTTTGTAAAATATTTTATTCCAGAACATGTTTGCGTTGATAGTAATTTACTAGCTAATGTAATAATTTAAAATTAGGTTTCTTGCCATTACAAATATTATATACATTTTATATTACTAGTTCTCATCCTATATATCCAGTAACATGTTATTTTTTGCGTAATAAGTAAGTTTTCTACTATAGAACATGGTTGAAATTGTTATTACTTAACAATTTGCCGAGACGAAATTGCTCCAGCTTAAAATTATCACACGTTATTTTAAAAAGCGGTACCAGAGATACGAAATATAAAAGACATCCCCTTTATATTTCGGGAATAGAGAACAGTACTAAAATTAATTATAGTACATGGCTTTATTGTTTTTCAAAATATTCTCCATGAAGATCAATACACTTTTGCATGCGCTTGAACCAGTTTTCCAAGCACTTTTTCCACTCCGATTGAGGTACCACCAAAATATGCATTTTGGAAGCTCCTTCAGCCGTCGAAAAACGTTGACCACGTATTTGTTTGTTGAATGTGCGGAAACAAAAGAAGTCATTGGGTGCCAAATCAAGGCCGTACGGCGGATGACCCATCAATTCAACTTTTTCAGTTGCAAAAACTGTCTTGTTTGAGCTGATGTGTGCGAACTCGCATTGTCCTGGTGGAGAGTGATCCGTCTTCGGCGGTTGGTTTCAGGATTGACCGTTCGATGTTGCACCAATGGTACAATTGCCACATGTACGGTTTTCCCAAGAAACAGCGCGACCATTTGCTTCGAAGTGCTTCGTACGCGAACAGCTTTTGTTGGATTTGTCTTTTTGAAAGACGCATACAGGCGACTGCTGTCTACTTTCGGGCTCATAGGCATAGATCCATGATTCGTCACCTGTTACGATGTCATAGCCAGCCTTTTTTTGACCCATTGTCAAATTATGTGGAATCCAACGCGTACAAATCTTTTTGACGGGAAAATGTTGATGCAATATTGAATGTATGCTGGTTCCACTAATACCCGAGGATACCTCAATCTCACGATACGTCACATGGCGATCTTGCAATATCAGTTCAGGCACAGATCCGATGTTTTTCGGAACAACAACTAATTTTGGACGGCCTTCACGAAATTCGTCAGTGAGTGAATCACGGCCACGACTGAATACGGCGTACCACCGGTATATACTAGTTTTTGACGGTGTTTCATCGCCAAATGCCGAACTAAGGTCATCGATGCACTATTATTGAGATAATCCGCGTCAAAAATTGGAAAAAATAATGACAGGAAAATGTTCACGAGTTAATTCCATTATTTGACCAAGATGATTTTTTTAAGCCTGTGTAAGTACCTAACACAAATATCGCTTGAACGTCAAAATCTTCTGGGTAAGTATACTGTCAAAAAGGCCGAAATTTACGATACAGGCGTCAGTTGTCAGGTGGCAACACCTGGAACGCCTATTCCCGAAATATAAAAGGCATCCCTCGTAACCCAGAAGATGGGTAACTCCTGAAAAACTGTTAACAAACTTAAAAATTTTTCCCCTAATTTATTGAGGAACGATCATAGATGGCGCGCAACAAACATATATTTAAAAGATCCCCTTATTTAACTTTTAGCTTTTTATAGTTAGCTCAACGTAGAAATAATTCTGTTATCCCTGTCTTCTTAGACCACTTATCAGCTATTGCCAGAAATCTTTTTGAAATTTGTCAAATCATTTTAAGTCACATTAATACATAATTATAAGTGAATTTTACTCTTGGTATTTATTATATATAAAATAACATTGATTAAAAATAAAGTTCTTGCCACTTGGCCTAATAATATACGAGGTATTAAAAACTGATTTTATTGCATACGCCAGGTAATATTTATATAATTAATACTTACAATGCAAATATTTGAATCAACATATTCTTAGAAAGACTCCTTTTTGGTTTCTATTTACAAACATGTACATTCTCCTTTTAAATAAACGAATACAGTACAATCATTTTAACCCTGCTGTACTGTGTGGGTCTATTTGACACGAAAGAAAATGTAATCCTAAATTCTGTTTTTCTTTTGATTTTTTTTCTTTTTGGGCTTCTTTGGCAGCTTGATTTATGAATATTACGGCTTTATTATTTCACATTACATTTTTTAATGTTATCAATTTTTTTGACTGTATGTATTAAAATAAAACACTAGATTTGTTTCACTAAATTTAATCAATTACTCGACATAAGTTAAACCATTTTCAAAGAATTTTTGAACTGAATGTAAGTTTGACTTTTCGTGCCTATAAACCCTATTTCTACCAGGTGGTTTTTCGTGAAAGAATTGCAAGGACTGTGGGCTGGTATCACTAATACACAGTATCGGGAAAATCCACACCGCACAAATTAATTTAATAAAATTCGGAACATATGTTTCAAGAGCACGTCGGCTCCCGGCTCGGTGGTTTTTATTATATATATATTATATATGGTTATTTTGGTCACAATGTCTAGTATTGATGTGTTTATGTAGTGCGTTTGTGGATTTGTTATGTTTCTTTCTCTAGCTATTGCTTTTTTAATTCCTAAAATTTCTAAATAATCTAGTTTTCTACTTTTGTTTATATTATAAAGAAGTTTGCAGCTATCTATATCGGGAAAGTGGTTATGGTTTATACAATGTTCTCGGAAACCCGTGGTTTTTGTATTTTGTACAATAGATTTTTTAAGTGGCAGAAACATAATAACTAGATTAAACGAACACAAAAAATCTATTGTGCAAAATACAAAAACCACGGATTTCTCAGAACATTGTATAAAACATAACCACTTTCCCTATATAGATAGCTGTAAACTTCTTTATAATATAAACAAAAGTAAAAAACGAGATTATTTAGAAATTTTGTAAATCAAAAAAGCAACACCTAGAGAAACAAACATAACAAATACATAAAACACACCATTAATAGACATTGTGACCAAAATAACTATTATATAATAAAATATATAATAAAAGCTACCTGGTAGAAATAGGGTATATAGGCACGAAAAGTCAAACTTAGTTAAAAAACTCTTTGAAAATGCTTTAATAGACCGAAACATACATATGTCGAGTAATTGATTAAATTTAGTGAAACAAATCAAGTGTTTTATTTTAATACATACAGTTAATTTATAATGTTTCACCAAGAGCCTACTGCTACATCCATCAACAATATTATTTTTTTGAGTATACTTCCACATGTTACACATATACCCATAGCTTTATTTTATTAAATTTTCAACCAAAATATGTTGTTTGAAGTGAAAATAAAGTGAAAATTTTCAATGTGTATGCATGTACTCCAATAAGTATCTACTTGTATCTGCGACCATATATTCTTATATCGTATATAAGGCATATGTATATGGCATACTTTCACAAGCGTTCACTACTCACACAAATAACTGCACAGACAAGTCTGTACTTGCTAATTATTTTGAGACTAAAACAAAGCATCGATGCAGTTATGATATAGTATTCTACTTTTCATTCAACATGGCACATCGCAGACCTTTGACTGAAGAGAAGCATCTGACAGTAATGAAGATATTTCCGAATATGAAAATCATACAAATGAAGCGTCTCAAAGAGACAGTTCTAATAGTGAAGTCGATAATATGCATTTAAGTACAAATGTGCAAAGTTTTTCTTCGAAAGACCAGCAACCTGGTCGCTTTTCTGCTGCCAATGTAATAAGTAGTAACTTGTGCAACTTCTTTCCTTTTTTTTTATGTTTCGGGTTATATTGACCCGAACGATACAAGTGTATAGTAAATTCGAACAGACTAGCAGGGTCAAATAATCACAGACGCAAATTTAATAATAAATAATAATTGAACTTATGATTTAAAATCATACTCACTAAATTATACTATAAATTACGCTAAATAAGAGTCTTCTAGACATAAACCAAATATATACCATTGCAATCTCAACTAACATAAGAAAAACACAAGAATAATTGAAATATTCGAATTAATAAAAATTGTTAATACTCGAACCTACACAATAGAACCAGAGACAGAGAACCGGAAGTCGGCACGTGCTGATACCTGCTCGACACATATCTAAACAAAATAGCAATAAGTAAATTTAAAAAAATCCCAAGTATCAACAACATAAAACATCAGTAGCAATCTAACATTAAAGCACCACCATATGAGTGTCCTTCATCTACCATGCATCTTGTTAACAATTTGGCCCGTTTAAATTGTATAGTTATCTCTGATCGGTACTGTATATATGTGTCCGTAGGAAAGCTAAACGCTTTGAATATTTAATAATCATAATCATAATCAACTTATAGAGAACAAATCATCTTCATACCTTCAACCCTCTAGCCGTAAGGGTGTCAACCGCAAAATTTTTAAATTGTATTAGGAATTGAGTGATAGCTCACTTAAAAGCCTATGTAATTTTCAATACAATGATCTACAACTTTTTCAAAATGGACCGTTCTGTTTTTGAGAAATTAGCTATTGAGTATACAATAGAAACTTCAAAGAAAGAAACGAAATACGGTGATAGGTTTTGATTGGTAAATTCCATAAATGAAAAAACAAAAATAAATCATCCCAAAGATACACTGCTCAAAATAATTAGAGGATTATTCTCCCATTCTTCGCTTAGGACGTTTGTTAGCTGTTGAAGAGTCTAAGGTAGGGACCTCCAAATATGGCAGTCTAACAAATCCCAAAGATATTCAACTGGGTTTATATTGGGACTTAGTGAAGGCCAATCCATGGTTCAAATGTCGTGGTACTGTTGGAAGTTTTTGGTGATGGTCGCGATATGCGGGCTAGCGGTATTTTGCATTTACACAACATTTCGGCCTATGCCATAAGCGGCTGATATAACATAATCGTCCAGCAATAAGATCAACGTGCACCTTTTTTTTATAAAATGTGAGTTTTTAGTCAAAGGAGGACTACTCCTCCCCAACCTCCAACCGCCAGGGCGCCAACCTCAATTTTTTAATCACACTGATGGTTGAATAATATCTCATTTAAAATTTTACGTAATTTGCAATTGAACCCCAAGTGCAATTTCAAAATTTTGAAGTTGACACCCTTACGGCTAGAAGGGTTGAAGCTATAAAGATCATTTGTTCTTCAAAAGCTATCCCCTTGCAATCAAAATTTAATGTGCCTTAGCGATTTTGTTAAAAAAGAGAGAGTTTTGATTCTTAAATATATAGGATGTTTCGTTTTCCCATGAGCACGCTGTGTAATGCTCGCACAAATTTAGTGTTCAAGGCATCAAACACGGAAACAGATCTTCATAGTGAGAGCGTGTATTGTCTTAACCATATTTCTTGAAACGAGAATAAAACGTAAAAATAAAAATAAGAAACAATTCCCTTACTACCTTGACGAGTGAAGAACTACAGGTACGTATTTCGGCGTTAGACGCAGCACTCCGGGAGATATGCACCGCACAGAACACTACCTAAATAACACTATCTTCCGACTTACAACCTATGTCTATGTATAATACCAAATCTTTCCGGTTCATTAAGCGTACTTCGCTAACGCTCACTGAACCGTAACAATCCAACTTACTTTATTGTAATTTACTTTAGGTAAAAGGTGGATAAAATTAGTATTATTTATTTAGTATTTTGTTTAGATAAAAGCAATACTCTCATATACTTGGTTAACATTCGTCAATTTCTTGCTCCAAGAAAATAGGGTTAAGGGGTTAATTATCACATTCTAAGAAATATTACGGATATACAAAACGCAGACTTTCTTGCAATGCAAACATATTTAATAAAAGTAGGAATGCATTGCTGTGCGTGCAGGAGACTTAGAAAATTAATGAATAGAAAAGAAATACCATAGTAGAAACTATTCTACTATTTGTTGTTATTCCATAATAACAACAATAATCCGTTTATTAACCTAACAGATGGATTCCATTTTAGTAGGGATGTGCATATCCATATGTTGCTGCTATTGAAACACACCACTAAACATAACACGCTGAATGGTAATGTACTCAATAAATTTCCAATTAATTTGAAGTAAAATAAATGCAGTATTTAATCGAATAGTATTAATAGTATTTAAATAAATATCTCCAAACACATTCAAAATATAATTACAAAAATTATACAAATAGCAGAGTTGAGAGTTTTTATGTAAATTAGTGGTGTTATTTTATTTGAAAATGTAAATAACGCCTTCTATTAAGGAGTGGAACATAAAACGAGAGTTGTGGAAAAAAACTTGAAATCTCAAATAACATTGTGCAATAACTTACACAAATGGTGACAGCTCTCTGTGATCAAAGTGACTGAAAATTAAAGCTAAGCAATAACTACAAATTCATAAGTCAAGGTGCTTTCTAAAATGTAAATATTTTTGAACCCCATTCTGTAACGGCTCAAGTAAGGTAATATACATATCTGGGTGAGCAAAGTACAGAACAATATTCAAGCCTCATTGAAAGGGAAAATCGAAATTAGACAGACTATATCAATGTATAGAACATCTCATAATAAATCCTAATCACTTGAAACAACATTAATAATATGATTGTTGAATGTTAATTTCTATCAAATACCACTCCTATATCCTTAACTTCAACATATCTATGTAGATATCCAGTATCAATTACTTAATTATGGTGGGAAATTATAGATTTAGAGTGTGTAAGGATTTTATATTTAATTCACAAGCAGTCTGAATCACTTTGAAGAATATTACGATTATGAAAGCTATTAATTATTCCAACGATCCAAGGATCGTTAGCATAAATTAAACATGCAGACCTGATTGTATCATATCTACCCTTACTAAACATATAGTAAATAATAAAGGACTAAGTCTGAAGCTCTCTCCAACACTACTTCGTGCAGCAAATGATCTTGACCTGACTAGACTCATATTCGATGTATTGCTGCACTATTAAATTAAGAAGAAATAAAATCAAACTAAACTTAAAAACCGAGACAGTAACGATTTCATCCAGAATTTGTTTAAGGTAGAATGTGTTTCAAGCACCCCTGCTATTGTAAACTCTTTCATTAAGCTTCCATTTTATCTGAAAAATCACCGTATTAATATATAATGAAGCATTGTGAAGAAAAGAGTTGTCACACATATAGTCAATTCGCACTTCAGAAACTAGGGCAACGCTTATGAAAATACCGCACAGCGCTGCACTTCTTTTTGTGGTAAATACGTGAATAAAATATAGTCACAAAACAAAATATAATACACTTATGGGAGTTGCATTCATTCTACAATGTTTAAAAAAATAATTTAAGTCACTGCTGTGATTTTGTTACCATAATTTACTAAAATACATGGGAAAATTATATGTTTAGTGTTTGCTTCAATGAACATTCATATGTCACTTTGACAGTTAGATAACCTATTGTCAACTGTTAACATATGTAACAGAGATAATATAGTAAGGATAGATGGGGCACTTAACGTTAAAGTTGTGTGCCTATCCCTCTGGTGGTCCGCGAGGCCAACTAAACAGATTACCGCGCCAAACCTCATTATTTCAAACTTGACAGGATGCATAATGCCAATTAAAATTTTATTCATTCTTCTATACAAGCCTTTTTTCGCATAATGTCATTCACAAAGTGTGCCAAAAAGTGTATGCATTCCGCCGTGCACATTTTTAAGTAGAACATGTACTATTTCCAGCTATAATTCTGTTCAGAAAGTGAACACACAAGTTACCCAAAAAACACGCATTGACGGTATCGATCAACGCATTCCTGAAAGTTATATTTACAATGGGAATTATAACCTTTTTGCTTAGCAGACCGAATACCATAAACACACTGTTCGAATTACTCCTGCCGCACAAAATTGTTAAATCCACTTATTTTTCAAACACAATAACGCACCAATCAGCTTTAACAATAATTTTATTCACGTACTGACTTCTACAATAGCAACGTATAGACTAAAGACTCTGAAGGAAAACAATTCGCTCTGACATTAATCTATCCTACTCAATAAAACAAAGGCATTAGGAATATAATTACACTAAAAAGTACAGTAGCGTCCAGGTAACTGACGATGCATCATTTTTAGCTCCACGTGCCTTAACAAAATAATAATTAATTCGGGACACGTCAATATTTAAAGATGAAATACACAATAATAATAAAAATAAAGATAATGATTAAACAATAAGTAAAAACGAAAATAACTACTAACAACTAAAGGAATGGTAATATCAATTTAAAATAATCTATGCAGAGTTCTAGAATTTTACACTCAGAGCCCTCTATTGGTCGAGTAATCCTTAGTTTACACCATAGGTATACTAGTGCACCCCCTGATATGGAATATGGCCGATATTAAATATTATATTATACATTGGGACATCATTTATTTGTTTATAATAATGATAATAAAAATTAATGTTCAATGTATGTGTCTACTGCAGCCCACCCATTAAAAATACTCACCAGCCCCTGCTGAATGCTAAACCATTAGATCATAAAATAAAATAAATAGAATAAATACCAAAGTGTAGAATATAACACGATATATTAAGCAGATAAACACATCGAATAATGAGATGATAAAGAAGACACAAGATGCTAAACGATATTACTAATTTCACTCTATTCAAATTATATTAATTAATATTGATAACATTATGCAGTAGTAAGTCAGGCAATAGGCAACTAAAAAGAAACACAAATGCCTCATAGGAGCCTGTACTGTTCTAAAAGGCAAATGGACAAATATATACTATATATTTCTTCATTTCGTGTGTATAATTTTAATTAGTTAAAGAAATATTTGCAAATAAATGCCAGAAAAGGTCATTATGTAGGCGTCCATATGTTGGTTTGTATTCCCCCTGCATACCCTTTTTTTCCAATTTTTGTTTCAAACAAACATAAATTATTTAAATGTCTACAATCCTTATATATCTTTAATTATTCATAATCCTGACATATACTAAAGAAAATAATTGTAGATTATTTTTATCGACAGCAAATCAATAAATTCGCGTTTCATTTAATTTGGCAGCAAAATATAATAATGATTTTAAGCAACTAAACAATAGTACAGCTTTGAATTTAATGCGAAACCCACCAACAATATTAAAACAATATACATGTGTGTGTATAATTGATGTTTTCTATTTTTTATGTCCACTTGGAATACAGCATTTAATAAATTAAGATAAATTCTGTTGTTTACCTTCACATCAAGGTTAAATTCTGTGAGCATACTAAACAGTAACCACTTTCCATTCTTTTAAATATACGTACATATATTAAGTATTTTCATTATATGCTCATCATATCAGTTACTGCTGTTCATTCTTAAGAATACTTTTGCTCAATCGTCCAATGTTTTGCACACTATGTGAGTGATACAGACATTTTCTAGAGTATGGTTTCCAACAAAATTTCAAGCGTAAATATAATAAAAATAATCAGTGGTACATACATATATGTTTGCTATAGGCTAACAATTTCACGCGTTGCAGGAATAAACCGCCTGTTGCAGGAATAAACCGGTTTTTTTTTCAATGGTTTTTCATGTTTTCCGGGTAGAACTTTAATATCAAAATATTAATAAAATGCATAACTACCTTACAAAACCTTGGATATATATTTGTACATATAAATAACGTTTATGTGTTTTTGACAGATTTTTTATAACCATCTTTATTAGTGCAACAGTATAATAACTCTATTGCAAATTTAAATCATAATGTAGTAAAAAAAATTCAAAACATCTATTTTATTGTAAATACGTAGTAAATTTGTAAAACTTGCAAATCTAGATAGTTGCCATCAATTCTATCCTAAATGTCAGAAAAAAAGGCTATTCCATAGTTTTGTCATTTCTGAAAATTAAGCAGTTGTTAGCATATTGACCAGGATTAATAAAATTTCAAGGACTGATTTTATTACCAGATACATACAAGAAAACCCAATTATTTTAGATTAACATGCTGTACACTAGGTCTCTTCTCGTTTCGCCCATTTCGGGTTTCGAAAAATGTTACCTCAAGTATTCCCGTTTCGGGTGTACAAATTGTATTTCTTTTTCTTACATTCCATTTCGTGCGTAAAACATCATCGGACTACAAATTCTGTAGAAGGATTGCATAACAGACTCAACAAACGGTCCGGAAGAGCACACCCCAATATATTTAAATTAATGAAAGATCTTCAGGACGAAATACACTGTTATAATACGGTTTTCTTGCAAAATTGTGTGTAGTCATGCACACACAATTTTGCAGGAAAACAGTATTATAATAATGCGTTTCGTCCTGAAGATCTTTCATTAATTCAAATATATTGGGATGTGTTTTTTCCCTAAAAGGGCAAAAAAATACTGTGAATCAGATAAACGGTTAAAAATAGTTGTAAGTGACCTAATTCAAAATAGACAAAATCTTAGTGACACATTGGACAAGCTGAAATATACTTTCAGTTATAGATACTTTCAATTTTAATTAAGTATTATATAACATTGACATTAGATAAACGTTACTCTACAAGAGTTAAGGATACTTTTTTGTTTGAATTTTTCCTGCTTTCTGTAAAATACAAAATTGGCGCACAATGCGAGAATTCAAAAACACATTCACTTCCCACCTATAAACTGAACGGCTGAAAGGAAAAAATTTTGTGAAACACACGAAAAAAGAACGCGCGAAACGGTCACAAATCGTGCACTACGCCATGAAATGCAAAATCGATTTTGGATCGATCATGGATTTTCATCAATCGCTTGGGAAAATTGGTTGGTTTGGAATTGGTAGTTAGTTGGATTTGTGAATTATCTGTGTTTACTTAATTGTTCTCAATGAAAATATAAATGCTTGGGGTACGTGCAGCCGTTTATCTTTCAGAGTGATAAAGTATAAATGATACAAAGAAGTATTTATATGACGATAAAGATAAATAGCCCACAAAATAGGGAGCAGTAGAAGATTATATGTGAATAGGAACAACTCCATGTACAGTGACCGGCATAAAGCTCTCCACACATAGGATTTTTTATTATTAATTTAATTGCATTGTAAACAGTTTTTCCGCCATCGATAACTAACTTTAAAATTAATTTTATTTTTTGGAGGCAAATTTAAAAACTACACTATGAAACGTCAAAAAGTGAGGTTAGATTACATGATCTCTGGAAAAGTTGTTTGAAAAAGTTGCTTAGAGCTTAATCTTAAAATTAACTAGTCTTAAGACTATAATAAAGTTTATAAAACCTATGGTCTCGTAATGGCATTTATTCAGTTAATTGTTTTGCCACATTTGATCTTCAAAATCACGAATGTTTGTAGTTACGTCATGAATCGATCGGTAAAGTAAAGACGAGCGTAATATCTAAAACCCGGAAGCAAATGTATACGTAAGCGAGATAAAAGTATATAATATATGTCTTCGCTGGTTGAGATATGTCATTAACAAATCTGACGTAACTACAAACGTTCCTGATTTTGTGTTTGTGGTACGTCATGGTTCAGACGTTCCGGCCATTCCATGTACTATCCGAGTGAGAAGTGTACTGCATTACCGACTCGATTGCGTTGGGGTACGGAGTAAATAAGATGTCAAAATTAAAAACGACAGTGGCTCTATTATAATTCCATTTGGTCGTCCAAATTCAGTAGAAAGAAGGGGAAAAGTTAATACAATAATGACTCAAAATAAGTAAATCAAATGCGAAAATAATTATTCGAAAAATAGAAAATGAGCATTGAATGAAACTTTTCTCTTATATACTTTTATAAGGGTGAAAGTCATTACAGGCTATGCATAAACATGTATAACATATGGGATGAGTAAGTTTGCTGTGGTCCCCATAACGCACTTAAATCATTTATCAATAGGATACAAAATATAATTAAAATAAATCCTAGCAGCATCAGCACTGGAGATGCGGCTTTGCTAAACCATAGTGAGAGAAAATCGATTTCCTACACACAAAAAAATCCGGTGTTGGATCCAACACCGATTTCTCACTGTCTGGTTGTTCCCTCGCGTCCAAATGCACAAGTAGTTGCATGCGAAGGAGTTGTGTAACTTAATACTAATATTCATGTGTCGGAGTTTAATTACACTTTTACGTTGCTAAATTTGCACTTTAACGATGTAAAGTTTATTCTTGGCAGTACTCCATCTTAGTGTCAGATTCACTCTCCAGAGGAGTTGAAACTATTCTACTTTTTCCGTATTTAACAACTCTCAGGAAGTAACATTCATTTTTTGGAATTTTTCAATCTTAGGAAAATAAAGTCCTAACAATGATGTATTAATTTCACATTTTGGTGTTACCTTAACTCCCTTTCATTGCTAAATCATTTATCAACACCGAAAGTAGTTACTTTTTTTTCCGGTCGGTGTTATTATCATCTGAGACCGATGTTAAATAAAGAGTAACACCGTCGAGATGTGTTATATTTCCCCTTTTTGTAGTTGGAAATTTTTAACTACATGCCATGTTGTTAGAAATCTCTCCGAAAAGTGTAAATTATTTCTTTTTTATGTTATTCTAACAAATTTTTAGTGTCACTCTTTTTAGGAAAACTACAACTGCGTTTCATTTAACTCCGTAAAATTATTTTGTGTGTACAGCGAGAAAAGCAGCTGCTGAAACATATTTTTCAGCATCTAGATCAGCCTGTCGAATAATAGGTGATTCAAATTCAATTTTTTTTATTGCCTCTTTAAAGAATTTATTAACCGACAGAAATAATCAGTCGCCATTACTATTCGTTTTAAACATGTATGAGGGAAAAATGCTTCCAATCGTCTGGCTAGAGCATATAGGCCACCGTATTCTCGATATAATGAAAATTACATGGACAGTCTGTTTTCAAATTATCTACGACGTATTATGTTTATATTATTGATTACGGTTGAGATCGACAACTTTACACTGCTCATGCGCATATTTTCACCAATTCAACGGTGTATTTTTCAAAACGCAAAGAACAAAGGAACGAAATATATTTTATTTTATATAAAGGAAAAAAAAGTTTCTTATTATGAAAAATATATCAAAGAAAGACGATTTCTGCCAATAGCCGGCACCACGTACGTTCAAAAAATGAAGTATATAAAAATATATTAAAAAAAATATATAAATATACCTCTAACATTTTTTTATGAAATATACACATTCACATTAATAAAGAATGTGAACAAGAGACTGCAATTATTGCTTGAATTATTTCGGTAATACCTTCTGTCGTGACGGTACGGTAATCCCTGGCAGTGAATTATTCATATGTAATGCCTACTTGTTTTTTTAAAGAGTAAATCAGGTTTGGTCAAGCAACTGTTAACCTACCTAATTATCATGATAATTATACATTTATCAAAACCAATATCTCTGTGCAATCCATACAATTATGGAGTGAATGATATTCAAACTTTAAAGACATTTAGTATGTTATACTCTGCGTCCAGAATATTAAGGGTTTCCTTGTAACTGTATACATTTCTTCCAATCTATAGCTTAAACAAAACCCTATGGACATAAAAATTCCCCGCAATACAATATTGATTCATCTGAACTCCGTCCTACTTCTTCAGATAATGAAACCGGATCTCCGAAAAAGTTCGTTTATTTCAAAAGTAAGATCGTCTTATCTTATCTTTAATTTACCGTTCATAGAAATCGAAAAGGTTTGCAGCAAACGCATGGGCCTGGGTGAGTTCGGCTAGTTTTGGTATAGCAGGAATATCGATAGGCGACTTCTTGCTTCTACTACATACATATGTAAACATCTTTGAGCATGTACTGCTTCCATCTGTAGCACAAACGTTTCCAATCAATAATTATATATTTAAGCAAGACAATTGTCCCGTCCATAGCCGTCCATGTTGTGTAAACAGTGGGAACACAACATGGAAGTGCCTTGAAGTCCTTTGCCAAACAGATTTTAACCAAATCATTGCTGCAGACAGGGATATTACTATATAGGTACGTGAGCACGTAAAGGTTGGAAAAATTCATTTAAAATTCAGGTGTTTTTTTCTCGAAGAAGCGGTCGGACTCGTCGATTTTTGATTTTAGTGGCCGTTTTCTGATGATTATTTCACGTATACAGGTTGACCCAAAAACATGTTATGACAGCTCACTTATTTTTTTGTTAATTGAAACACCTTTTTTTATTTCATTTTTAAATTCTAGGTCAAATTCTATATATTTCTACATATTTCATGTATCATATCCTATACCCAAATTCAACTGTTTCTGAAAAAAATTGCAGAAGTCTAAAAAATTCAACTAAACTTAAACATTTAAATTATGCAAATAAGCCTTGAATTGAGTTATACTGTTGACAGTGACAGTTGACTCAAATCTTAAGTGACTTTCTCTTAGCAAAACTTATTACGATGAGTTCTTCTTTTAATGGTACATCTCAATGAAAGAGTGCGAATAGAGACATTGATGATGATTGGTTATGGGGACAGGATGCGCACCCAAGAAGACGTTTGCGAAATATTGAATAATGCCAAGTATCCTCACAGAGGGTCAATATGTCAATCTACTGTCAGCAAGATAGAAAAAAATATCGTGATTTAGGTCACGTCAGGGATAATTATACGAAAGGTCGGTATAAGGTATCAGAAGATAAACAGCTAAATGCATTGCTGGCTGTTCAAGGAGACCACCGTAAGCTTTGGAAAATCTGCCAGACATCCGTCCTAAAGTACTTGAAGGAAAATAAATGGCATCCTTACAAAGTCCAGTTGCTTCACGAACTAAATGAAGATGACCACAACAGACGACTTGAATTTTGCGATGTACTCATCAACTTGCGCAACAACGATCCACAGTTTTCAGAACGAATTGTATTTTCGGATGAGGCAACGTTTTGTCTCGATGGAGGTGTAAATAAGCAAAACTATGGGTATTGAGATACTGAAAATCCCCGCTGGATAACTAAATGTCATGTCCAGTATCCTCACAAAGTTAATGTTTGGGCCGGCATTGTAGAAAAAAAGATTTTTTTTAAACGGCGACAGATATTTAGAATTTTTAGAAGATGGTCTAGCACTATGTCTTGCCACTTTATACCCCGATCCAGATAATCCTGACACAACAAACGATTTCTAATGGTATCTGCAAGATGGAGCTCCGGACCATTACACTCGTCTTGTGTGTGAATACCTCGATACAGTTTTCCCTGAACGATGGATTGGTGGGCGGAGTATATTTGATTGGCCGTCCAGATCTCCAGATTTGCCCCCTTTAGATATTTTCTGTGGAGTTATCTTAAGTGTAAGGTCTACGTTAACCAACCAATCAACAACGAGGACTAGGATAGAATAGGATAAGAGACGAAATAATACTGATAGAACATAATGTAGTTAATAACGTTTTGATGATATGTAGATGTTTCAAGTTACAGTGCATTTTACTCGAAAACAGTTGAATTTAGGTATAGAACATGATACATAAAATTTGCTTAGAATTTGACGTAGAATTAAAAAATTATTTATAAAAGTGCTGTAGTAGTCTAGTGGGTTGGTTGCTAGACTACTAAATTGAAGGGCCCGGATTCGATTCCCGGCCGGTGCCAATAACATCGATGACGTTTTTACGGCCACGGCTCGACTCAGGCTGTAAAAATGAGTACCTGGAAGTCAAATTCT
>JARFOC010060997.1:0-17997 GCA_031763485.1 Osmoderma eremita | reverse complement strand
TTTGCTGTCCTGGACGATAGCCTCGGAATGGCTTTACGTGCCTGGCAGCATGTAGTCGCAGACTCCCATCTGCTCTCGCGCAGAATGGTGGTCCGTTGTTTTATTAGGTCGTTGAGTGTCGCCGATGTGAGAGGTAGGGCAGGTCCCGGTCCCACAAAGGGGGAACGCTATCCCGGCCCCGAATATAATATGTACATTCCACGATAAAACTGTGGAGCACTGTAGTTATAGTGGAACAAAATAAAGTTGTTAATTGTTGTAATAGGATGTAACGTCTAAAGAATGTTTAGCATTTCCAGTATACGCTGAGATACAGTTTGGACAAATACACGTATATGCATTATCCATATAAGCCTTCAATTGCTTCCAATTTTTTTCAACACGATGTAAACAATTCACTTAACAATTATATACATATATGTTATACATATCTTCTTTGTATGAATCCATATCAAGAACTTCGTTTTGCCTGGTTATCTACACATCTTTTCATGCAAATTTACAGAAAATCTTCAAATTTAAAAATCCAAAATTCTTCTTTGAAGATTGTAAATTTTAGTTCGTTTATTGTAGCAGTCTTCCTCCACAATACATTGATCTTGACATAATTCCACGACAAATAATATACCTATATAATTCCTTTGTACGTAAATCATGAAAATAGTAGGCAGGACCACCCATCATCCCAATTCAAATTAATTTTTTGCCCATCAGAGAGAATAATTTGTGGCACTGCTTTCGCTACTGGACGTGTTGTTCTAAAAATTAACTTTATCCAATTTGTGCTTATACGTAGGTGATGGCTTATGTTAGGTTAAGTAATGAAGACAGTTCTTTATAACAGGCTGCATATTTGGTACATTTGTAACCACACCCTGTTCTTGCGCTGAGCTGAAATTTGATGCAATGCGTAAAATTGCATGATTTTCGCGTTCCACAGTTATCTATGCTTCTTTACGTAATTCCGCAATAGAATAATATCGATTTATATTTTGTTGCGTTGGATCTGTTTAACTTTTTACCATTTGGCATTTTTAATACTATTCTACAAAGATAACAGTGATATGTAATTTGTTACATGTAACAAACTTGAGTCTCACTATTTGTAAGAAGATCTGCATTCAATCAGCAACTATTAGACAACGAATATGCTGTTCCGGAGACTTGTCGCATTTTATTTTAGGGGATATACCTCTTTTTCTATTTGCAAATTCGGTGCTTCCCATTATCGACGGAGAACATATTTTAAGAGATCAATGGTAGTATTTATTCTATATCACAAAGATCTAGGGTATGTTTCATAGTTCTGTCGCGGACTGTATCTCTAACCGTACAGCATTTGAAATTGATCTCGTCGAGTAACGTCGAGTAATATCAGGTTGGATAGGAATTGTGCAAGTTTAGTAAAAAGGCGTTAACCTAGTTTTCTGTAGATTTAATGTAACCGGAAAAGCTTTAGACAAATACGTGCACGATTCACATAAGCTGAATAAATGCAAATATTAGATATAATCACTTAATGAATAGCATTCATCATGTTATGTATACTAAGCAAATTGTGTGTACTTTGTGTGTACATACACTGAGAAAAAGAATTGGTTCATTGTTTAGTTTAACAACATTTTTCGTTTGTATATACTCAACACTCCGTATTGTTAATCCAAACATTTAAAAAATGTTAAACTTTGCGTTTGGAATAAAGTTTGATGTTATTTGGTGTAAGAACTTGCTGTAGTTAGTTCACTTGTCGGCAGTATTCTATGCAAACGATAATGTATATCCATTTATGTCCTTAGTGACTTAACGCAATGCAGCAAAAGTGTTTGAAAGAATAACAGATTAAAAATTTAATACAAAACTTGAATTGTGAGTTTATAATGGATGAGAGTTTAAATTGTTTTAAGGTTCTTTCACAAATGTTTAAAAATGATCGAACAATAAACTTAATTTCGAAAATGGTTTGTCTAACATGAATACTCTATACTTCTCAAGTTGTGCAGTTCTAGTAAAAGTAATTTATGTACCATATGATACATGTGATAACAAGTTTATTATATAAGAAAGGCAAAAACAACAACAAAATTAAACAACAATGGATAAAATATAGATTTGGGGCCCCTTTTGACTGTTAACATGAATATTAATAAAAAAATACGTAATGAAATAATGAGTAATGTAGGAGTTTGTGCACCTAGCCTTCCGGATTCCCATCTTCTAATTCGCCGCGGCTACCAGATTCGACGGGGAGTTGGGGTTTAAAACAGCCAACATGCCTTGATCGCTTCTTGGTATTTGCTCTCTTTATTGGTCCGACTCACGAACAGATATTTCCGGATTAATGACTTATTACGGGGTTACGGGGTCGATAACGACTTTTACTTAAATAACGCAACCAGTCGAGTCAATTAATGTCACTTGACTCACTAAACTCAGTAACACCCCTAGTCAGGTCAAGAATTGTCCCTTGACTGCCTTTTAATTCATTTATTTTTTCCTAATGTCAAACTTGACATCTCGCCTCCTGAGAATTATCCCAGTCAGTAATGTTACCTGACTGACTTATTTTAATTTAGTTTTGACGTACTGTCAAAACTGACGTCCCACTTGATAGCTCGTGTCTTCTTACTATAGGCTTTCTCTCCACTTTATTACCCGTCCACAACTCCTTTTAAACTGCACCGACATTTAAAATTTCTATGGTCTCTAAATTTGTTAAATAAAAATCTTTTATTTTTACCGTTCCATTGCAAGTGACATATGATAATATATTTGTATCAATGTTGTATACGCCTTTCTAATACAGGCATTATATGGTTACCATGGGAGTAATAATCAATCATTGCTCCCAAATTTTTAACTGTCTCTTTGAGAAGTATGATCTTATCATCGATCGTTATCCTAATCCTTGCACGGAAGTCATTATCCAATCTCCTAGGTCCAAATGAAATCAAATCAGTTTTTTTAGGATGCAAGCGAAGGGAATGCGTCCCAGGGATGACACACAACTGAGACTATGAGGTGTAAAGGACAAGTACAACTGTGGCCCCAATACTGAACCCTGAGCAATGCCTGGGTTAACAGTAATGAAAGACGATGTTTGATTATCGGTAACGACACACCGTTCTCTCTCTGTTGGTAACTTTATAGCTAATCCACAGATTTAGGGTCTAAACCAATGTGGTATAAAATTGCTGACATTAACCTATGACTTAGAGCGTCAAAAGCCTTCGTAAAATCCTAGCATTTGGCGTAATTCTACCTCTATCGTTACTATTATCAATATCATTAATCATATTTAATATTTGCCTAATAAGATTGTGCAACAATCGTATTTTTTCCTAAATCCCGACTGCATGTTTCGAAGAATTTCATTTCCTAATACATATTGCTTTAGTTGGGCTTCAATAACTTTTCCAGCAATTTTAGAAATGACAGGAATTATGCTAATCGGTCGCTAATCAGACAGCTCAACTACATTAGATACCTTCGGGATCGTAATCACCAATGATTTCATCCAACAATTTGGGAATTTTCCTATCTCCAAATTGGAATTAAGTGTCGTGATGCTACCCAAGCTTACATAAATCATACAACTTATTTCTCGTGTATGTAAATGACCCGCCTGCATATTCATCTGACGCTACAAGTTCTGACGCGTTCTGACATGTTGTGTCATGAATATGGATAATGCGTTCATTTGAATACACGAGAAATAAGCTGTATGATTTATATAAACTTGGGTAGCACCACAACGCAACACAACACCTCAGAACAATGTGTGATCGGCTTAAATTATGATCATACAGCAACTACAAAGAACGAATTGTACTCAGGTGTGCAATTGCATGAATGTATGAATAGTCCAATTGTTAAACCGAAATTGTGAAATCTAAATCTGTTAAACTACATGCTTTCAGTATGTGTACAATAAATTAGATGGCCAATTTAATTTAAGTAAATACTTCAAGGGTTTACTTCAAACAAAAATTGGTTCAATTCACCTAACAATGATCAACACTTTAATTTCTGTTCGCTTAACAAATTCCTTTTTCTCAGTGTACATTTTATCATGGAAAAATTGGCAGCATACATATCTAGGGATGGGTAGTTCGCGAACGATCTACTTCAAAGACACGTATCTTTGCTGAGACTCGAATGAACTATATCGGTAAAATTATCCTTAGTAGTTCGCAGTTCATCGTTCATTTATTACGATTATTACGAGGCATAATTTGAGATTTTATAAAAAAATTGTTCGTTATATATCTATTACCATATATTCAACTATATTATCTGTAAAATAAATTACATATATGTACCGACATAACCTACGGGTGCAATTTATGCAGTGCCCACACAGCAACATTCAAATTTGCCGCTATTATAGTAACTTCAACATCGAAGCATGAAATTACCTACAATTTTATATTACATTAATAGGTATTTTAACATCTTTATATTGAAGCTACTAAAAATAATTGCGGCAAATTTGAATTTTGCTGTGTGGGTGCGTATTAAAATGATATAATAAATATACCGTATCATATACGAGAAACCCTTATACCTGCATCGGCATATTGTAGATTGAAAGGTAGAGAATTTGGTTTGTATGAAAGAAAAAATAATAATCGATAAAATCCATAAGCAATATATTTAATTTACTCTATATAGGTAAATATTGATTTTTTTATAATTTCACGGGAAAATAACAAATAAATAAAAGTAATATAATAAATAATAGACAAAATTAAAAAATGTTGATCAGTTGATTCAGTAATCGGAAGTGGACTAGGTGAACCGCGAACTAACTCGAAGATGCAGTTCAGTAAAATGAACTAAAACTAAACACAATGTATCTGTAAATTGAACTGAACTGCCCATCTCTATACATATCCATATGCAATATATAGTAATGTATATTATATATGTGACGATAATCATAGAAGTATTATTTTTTGGCAATATAACATGGTGCAAAATGTTTATATTTCGCCTAGTATAATTTAAATCTGTCACTCTCTGTTCAATAATTATCTGAGGAACAATTATTTCTTTCACTATACATACTTGAGATTTTCACCTATGAAATATTTTGTGCTATCATTTTTCTATTATATCTAGCAATCATACTTATTTTTTTTAATCTTACAGATTTCATGTTAATATATATATATATATATATATATATATATATATGGCTTTACATTCCTTACGGAATTCTACCCGCTCCTAAGGAGCTCTTCAGACGAGGCATTCTAAATGGCAGTGGTTCGTCACTCCGCTACCCATCCCCTTGTAGACTTCTTATGTTCCTTCTTGGTTCCTCGCAGATTTGCCTCCACTGTCTCCTATCCTTCATTTTTGTTCCCCATCCCGTAATTCGCATTCTTCTGATGTCTTGTACGACTTGGTCCTCCCATCATGCTTTTGGCCTTCCCCTAGGTCTGTTGGCGTGTGCCTTCCAGTTTGTAATTCGACGTAATACCGTATCCTCTTCTTCTCTATTTATGTGCCCATACCATCTCATTCTTTGTGACTTTATTGTTCTTACCACATCATCTCCTTCTAGAATATTATTTACCTCGAAGTACATTAGCTGTCTATATGTTCCTGCTTCCTCTTTTTGCAGTCCGAATATTTTTCTCATTACTTTCCTTTCAAATATTTTTAATTGTTGCTCGTCTCTATGTGTTAGGCACGTTGTTTCTGCCGCGTACACAACCACCGGTCTTATGGCACTTTATGTTAATACTATTATAAATAATCGGCGTATTGAGTGCACTTCGCATGCGCTTTTACAATACCCTTACGGCCCTGTGCGATTCGAACGCTACGCATAGGTATTTTGTGTGGACCCGGCTTTAAATAAAGAAATTTGTTCAAATATGGTCAATGCACTCGATTCATCAATTCCATGAAAGAGAGGGTATCTATTTACGTATGTGTACTTTAGATTTAAAATTTACATTTGACTATCTGCAAAAAGAAAATACACACAGTTCATTATCGCCTTTATTTCTTTATTATATAGAGAAAATGGGCGATTTTTTGTTCCGTAAATATTTGTATATCTGCACGATCCCATTTCATTGATAAGCCAGCAATGCATTCCATAAAATAATTCTTATCGCTACACCCGTCGTTTTCCTCTTATTTATTTATTTGTCGCGAATAAACAGTAACGGCGTTGTCGATAAGGGAAGAGAACAGAAATTAGCCGAAAATATATCTCTCTATTTTTTTTTTTTGGGCGGTGGACCTGGTCGCGATCGTGTATAAATAACGTCCGATAAAGCATATTTTTCGGTATCATCTGGGACCGGTCGAAAAATCACGCAAAATTTTTTTTGAAAGCTAGAATCGCATTGTGGAGAGTGCTCCGTTTATATTTTCACTACGCGGTCACCAGGAATGATAACGACACAACAGCAAAAGCAGTATGGTTGTTAGTACACGAATGGCAGAAACAACATGGACAGGGTGGACGTAGAACAACAGCAGTCCCGAAGCAACAAGAACGCGGGCAGCACATTGTTTTGTGTTTGTTTTTTCGGTAAATTCTGATTTTTGTGCGCGGTGCCATTAATTATTCATGTGCCAATGATTAATGCACGGATTTTTCTCGCGCGATACACCGTTACTATCCGTGTGTGCGTCGACGTATTGACTTTGTTGCTCGTATATTATACCAGTGGATTCGTTAGATGGCTTTGGCTTCATATCCATCAGAAATAAAAACCGAATAATAATTGCGAATAAATGTCACCACACAACAAAACTTAAATTTGAAAAAGAAACTACGGATTCCAATTTACTCCTTGTAAAGGTCTTTCCTATGCAGATTACAAATCTGTCTGTTGTATCATGACATATAGGGCGTTCACCTTCGCCGCAAAGGCATCATTTCATTTCGTCACCATGGGGGTCCTTCGAAATCGACTTCTGGCCCAAATTGTGAACGTCTGGTGGATGCTGAGGATCATCAACTCCAATATAGCCTACAAGTTTCTTTCATTAAGGAACATTTAACGGATTTTATGTCCCGGATGTGGTTTAGAGCGAGCGCATCTAGCAAACCTTTGCTGGTTCGGGTGGTGAAGCTTCAGGAAAATAGTAACTGGATTGTAAAGCGCATCCAGGGGACAATCAAGCTTCCCATAGATGGGATAAAGAACAGAAATGAACGACGAGAAACGATAGGATGGTTATAGGAATAACATAAGAATCATACTTTATAATATAACAATAGTACATTGTGGGCTTTTGTTTTGCCATTGTATCAAGAAAGCACCTCACACTGCCACAAGAACAACTTTTAACACAACTAAATGAATTGAAGACTCGACGCAAATCAAAACACAGTAAACATTGGGCATCCCACGTCAGACGGCACAACGGGGAATTACAAAGTACAAATTCGAATCGACCCAAATCAAATCACTGTAAACACGGGGAATCCCACGCCAGATGGCATAGCGGGGAATTACATATTACAATTTTATTCACGAAGCAAAATTTCCAAAAAAAAGCTAGAAAAAAGCTCCAAATTGGCATAAAAAATAATAGTCATGAAAATTCAAAAAGGCAAAAATACGCCTTTTTTATTGTATTTATTTTTATCTGATTCGTACAGATTTTTAAATATATTTTGCCTTAAATTTTCAGCATAAACATATTTTCCATAACAAAAGTCAGATCATACCGAGGAGCAGAGGCAACTAGTTGGAGTACAAATAAGGCTAAAAGAGACAGAAGAATTGAAAGGCAAGGTATGTCAAAAAGAAAAACATAGAGATACCATGTGAGTATGGTCCAAAATGAGGAGGTAGCACGAAAATATAAATTAGATATATAGGACAGACTCAATAAAGACAAAGATGGAGTAGGTGGGATGGAGCAGGGATGGAGTAGGCTAGAAATAACAATAAAGCATCCAACACAAAGAAACGTCCCAAAACCAAACTGCAAAAGAATAAAAAAATGGTGAGATGAAGAGTGTGAAGAGGAACTAAAATTAAAGAAAATGAATAGACAAAAAATGCTACCATCACCGACACAGGAACATTATCAAGTATATGCCAGGCAGAGGAGAAAGGTGAAAGGAATCCTAAGAAAAAAGAAAAGAATGTATGTGGAAAAATCAAATAAAGGAGATGGAGGTATTTATTCTCCATTAAAATTAGAAATTTCTATAAAGATGTAAAGGACTTGAGAACTGGGTATCAAAGTACCTTCCCGGTACCCTTCAGTGTTGGGGATTAAATCAACACTGCTACCCTCTACGGCGAGGAGAGCCAGTAACAAGCCATACACTTCACACACGTACACAAACCCATTGTAGAGTGATACAATAGACCTCAAGGCCGCAGTGTTAAGCCTCTGCATTAGGATACAAACAACAACAACAACAACACATCATACATTAAAGATGAGGAGGGCAAGTTACTAGGAGATGACGAAGAGATATTGACAACACTTTGAGAGTGTATTAAATGAAGGTATGGAAGTGGAGAAAAATGAAAGTCAAGGAAATATTGCTGATGAAGAAGCAGTCGAAAACCCAACGATAGACGAAATAAAAAACATAATAACAACAACATAGCACCAGGAGAAAACGAAATAACAGCGAAGATTTGAAGTACAGTGGAGAATTTATGCAGAAGCAAATCCTGGACCTGATAATTAAAGCATGGGAAAATGAAAAAACATGGAATAAAGAAGTACTATTACCAATGTACAAAAAAGGTGATAAGACAGAATGCAGGAATTATAGAGGTATTACGCTGCTGGACACAACGTACAAAATACTGGCTACCCTAATAAAACAAAGACTAGAGAAACATGCAGAAACAGTACTCGGAGAGTACCAAAGAGGCTTTAGAAAAATACCGATCAATAATAGACCAAGTCTTCATGCTAAAGCAGATTCTACACGGCTGCTACGAGTATAATGTCCCGGCGCATATCCTCTTCATTGATTTTAAGGGTGCATAAGACAACGTAGGTAGAAAACAGTTGCTGGAGGCGTTAAAGGAACTGGTAATTCCAGCAAAATTAATAAGATTAATCAGAATGACAATACGTAACACAGTAACAACAGTTAAGTTTAATGGGAAACAAAGTGAAATATCAGAAAAGCGCTAAGACAGGGCGACCCACTATCATGCGTGCTATTCAATTTAGTTCTTGAAATAATAATCAGAAATAGCGGAATAAATAGAAAAGGTACCTCATTCTCTAGTAGTCACCAATGCCTGGCTTATGCGGATGATGTGATACTGGCGAGAAACAAGAAAGAACTCCAGGAAATGGTAAAACGATTAATAGAAGCTGCAGAGAAAATGGGACTAGTATTTAATATAGAGAAGACAAATAAAATACATGGAACTGAAGAACAAGAACAGTAACCCTAACAAACAAAATCTCGCGATAAAGAAAGGAGACGGTAGCGAAGACGGGCTGGAATTCGAAGAAATAAAAGCTACCGTGACCAATAAATGTGAAGAAGACAGCGAAATTAATCTAAGGACTGCAAAAAGTAATAACTGTGCAGGAGGATTATACAAGATACTAAGAGCGAAAGATGTATCCAGCAAAACAAAACGTAGGATTTATAGGGCTAACCTATGAATATTATGAATCAGAAAAACCATTTTAAGATCGAAGGATGAGAGAGGAAAATCATGAGAAGAATACTAGGATGGGAAAGAAGAATGGATGTAGAGTTATACAAACTACATGGAGGAAAGTCAGTGGGGGAGTTTGTTAAGAATAAAAGACTGCAATGGCTAGGACATCTGGAAAGAATGGATGACGGACGAAATGTTAAAGGTGTCGCCTGGAAGATATCGGAAGGAAGGAGAAAGAAGGGAGCACCGAGGAAAACATGGATACAAGCAGTGGAGAAGAACCGGGCAGAGGATGGACGGAGCTAGCAAGAAACAGGAAGAAGTGGGAAGAAATCACACGGCTCAAGGCCTAGATCGCCTATATAAGCTGACTATATATATATATATATATATATATTTTTTTTTTTTCGATAAATCCGATTTTTTATCATCAGCAGTACATTAGTAGTAAATTTCTCACCAAATACTTACATTTGTAGGTGGTAACATTATTCTCAATTTCTCGTATCCCACCCCTTAGAATTTGTTGATATTATTAGGCGATTCATGACCACTAACCTGCGTATAAAAAGGTATGCTGCTATAGTTGTTTTGTAATTTCTAAGACGCTGTATACAAGTTATTATTACTAACCACGCGCAAAAGGATGCTGTAAATGTCAGTCCTTCCTTTCGCATTTCATCGTAAATGCCAGATTGCGTTCTAAATATTGATTGTGCACCCGTTCCAGTGTGTAATAAAACTTTATTTGCTGTGTGCCAGCGGTAAATGATCCACTGTAACACGTTCCTGCCTATTCAGAATGTTTTCCAAAAGACACAATGTAATTATAAGCAACTTTTAATTTTTTTTGTATCTATGGAATTATAACAAAGATTAGTTACAACAGAAAATTATAATTAAAAATTTTTAGTTCTCATTTCGATATTTTTTATATTTTTCTCTTACTTGTTTATGCGAAAGCAATACCTCGCCTAATCAGTTATTACGCACATTTCTGTTGCTATTTCAAATGAATTTCCAGCATCATTTCGAGAATCATTTGCATTTTTACGGACTAATAATATTTTTATACTTAATCGTAATTCCGGAAAGAATGAAATCAACCTTGAGGTACCGACACAACAGCCGGCGAAATCTGTACGCTTTAGCTGCGTGGCTTTTTAAATAATTTAATTGCATAATGGACTGCTTAACCTTCGAACGTGTTAATGACCATTTGGACGTGTAAAATTCGCGTTCGCTCCATTCTCGTCTCCCTTCGGTTGCGTTGTGGTGTTGTCGTACTCAAAACTAGTTTTCTTTTTTTTTGCATCTCTAGCGCTGCTAGAATATTTATACTATTGACGGTTCTCTTTGTTGAATTTTTAAACGGCACTGGTCTTATTATGATGTATTGTGTTTTCTGTGAAGGAGTAGAAAGGTGTAACGAACGTGTAAATGTGCTAGTGTCCAAATGTTTGAGAATCCTCGTGCAATCAGAAGGAGATATGAATTGATCTTTTTTTGCAAACATGTGGAAGTTTTGCCGCACAAATACTTTTACTCATTTTTTTCCTCAAAATTGTTAATCAATTTTCAGTTTCTTTTTCTAAATTTCGATAACCATCCTTATATTGCTTATCTTGGTTGCAATATTTGAATTTCCTCTGGTTTAGATACACACATATACATCGTCTTTTCTTGCTATTTTATTGTACGGCTTGTTTTTGGTATTTGAGTTTCTTAATTTGGTCTTATACTCTATCGACTGGTTTTAATAAAACAATGTTCTTCTCTTCCAGCGTTTCATTGAGAATCTACAATTCTCAGGTATGTATAATATGCGCGTTATCCATAAGGAAGGCCAGACGTTATCATCTATGGCGCTCAAAGCTGCAGTAGTTGTTGCAATTTTATATGATCCTCACTTATTGAAATATTAGTTTTCTGGATAATCCACATACCCAATGTTATGTACTGGTAAAGCTAAATCTACAACGGTTTTCACAACCCTTATTAATCATGATTTGAGTCCATAATTAGTGTTGTTTCCGTTGTTGATTTGATACAACAATGCATTTTCCAAAGCATGATCAAAGTCTTTCCCCATACTTGCCATGCATTAATTAAATCGAGTGCTCTGCTTTGTTTCGTTGACTCTTTACCCTTAATATTTTTATATCTGCGCTCTTTGATATTTTAAATGTTATGTACTGGAGCATGGACAATATGACTTACTTCTATATTTATATACAGGATGAAAAAACGACGAATCTGTAGTGCTGTAACAAAAGAATTATTTAATCCTGTGTAAAAATACCACTAGCACGAGCACCAAGCATTATTCAAAATCTATTTAGAAGCTAAAGAAACAAAATGGAACGAAAAGAAAAGGTAAAAAATTATGGATTATTATCTCCTATGCTCAAATTTTGCTCCGTTTTGTGCTAAACATTGGCGACATCTTTGCGTAACCGTATATGTTCCATTGGATAACAGTTTGACAGGAACTCTCTGGCAAGCTACAGTAATTTTATTTCTTAACTGAATCTCATCTTCTGGACCCGTTACATACATTGATCTTGAAGATATCCCCAAAGAGGAGTGTCCATTGGAGTAATGTCTGGCGAACGTGCCGGCCAAGGAATGGATTCATATATCCCAATCCAAGAATCACCAAATCTTCTGGTTAAATACCCCATATTCAGAAGGGCATTATGAGGGGTAGCACCATCACATGCCGAAACTCATTGAGCGATAGCTCTTCGAGAAAATTTTCCAGATCTTCTCCGTAGTATTTATGCTGGTCTAGTTTACCATCGATAAAAATAGGCCCAATGAGTTTATTGTGCAAAATGCCGCACCAGACATTTACAGAAAATCTGTGCTGAAATGGCCTTCCACCGTCACATGCGTATTTTCCTACGCTCAATAACCATGATTGTTTCCGTTGAACGTACAGTTATTGGAAAAACCACACTCCTCTGACCATAAAATTCTTTGGTAGAAGGATGGATTTTCTTGAATTTTGTCTAAAAAGAAACGACAGAATGTCGTCCGGCGTTCAGGATCATCAGCCTCTATTGCATGAATTTTGCATAGAATATACGGTTTTACTTTTTTTTCAAAATTTGCTACAGGGTATCTTTGAAAGTTCCTAATTGTTTTTTTCCAGACAACTTGGTTTATCACATTGTAAGTTTATATAGATGCGGATGATACAATTTTTTTTTTTAATTGTTGCTATAAACCGTTTTATTTGCATGTTTTTTATTTGTTAGTCGCGTTATTTTACCATAGATAAGATAAATTTAGGCAATGTCGGGAATCCAGAATGCACGCTGGCGTTAAAAACAAAAGCCGTAATCCTCTAGATTCTAGAATGTACGTATCTGCGCATCTTACCGTCGAAAATACGATCTTATCTAATAGCTAAACAAGCGTTTCCACTTTAAAAATATTGCATCCTTGTTACGTGCACGTAATTAGAGTTTATTGCGTTTTATAATCCGCATGTTTGTCTGCCGAAAAATTCCGTTAGTAACGACGCAATAGGCGCATGCAATTCAATAAAAGGCGTCATTCCAATTGTACGAGCACAGAATGCAAACGCACGTCATATATGCTAAATGTTTGTATTATAAGGAAGTTATTAATATCCATTATAAATCATAATGAATACAAAACTGTTATCTACGACTTTTGTCTCTACTTAGTTATTAAGAATGCATGCACTGTTATTAAAACGATTTTTTTTTATAATGAATGCGAATTAGATGAAATTACTCCTTCTCATCAATCATAACAAAAGTCCTGACAGGTAAATCATTTTTGCATTAACGCTACATAGGATACCCCTCTCCATGTTTGATTCATCCGCTCTTTACTAAGTTTTGAATCGCACATCTTATAAATAACCGTGCAAAAAGTTCAAAGTCATAGAGCAGAAGTTATTGGACTTGCAAGTGAACTAAGACTGACCTTGCAATCCCCACCACGTTAGGCATTAGCAACAGCAATATGGCAATCGGACAACCGATCAAGCTATTATACATAGCGCAACAGCAGAATGTATTTCTTTTTTGGCGGTCCTTATATCGGAACGTTTTGTATTATGGTGTAATGGTCGGTTAAAGATTGAGATTATATATCTGTCTTCATCACGCCAACTTTTTTGTCCCAGTCAGGTCTGTAGCTGAATATTATATTACTTGAGTGGTTGTGCTTGTTTAATAGAGGCGGCAAAAAAAGTAAATTATTGCCTTTTGCATGGACATTTCGGAAATAGCGCAGACTATGACTAATATGGTTTGGGGAATTGGGCTCGCCGATTGTTGCAGTAGCTAAGGGATTTCGTTCTGGGTCTATTACGAGTTTTAAAAGTCTTTTGTTTGTATAATAACATCATTAATAATCTTGGTCAGTCATGACTGGTCATCATTTTTTTAAAATATGATATTTGCATAAAAAAACTAGTTTTATTGCTTTAAGAACTATTTTCCTGCAATTATTTTCTATATTTCTTGTGAACTAATCAATGGTGTCAAAATATTATTAACAAATATACTGGGTGGGCTATACATCAAGTACAACCTTCTGTTTTTGGTAATGATCCATGCTGTTCAGATATTCTTCCCTTTGCTTTTTCTTATATTTATTCCTCAAATTGTATACAATTACGGACCCTTTGTTTTGCATGTTAGTACGTTGGTTTATCTTTTTATCAGTATTGTTGCAGCTTTATTTGAACTATACGAAAATTCTTATTTTAATTGAATCATTTCTAAGCATTTTTTATGTTTTATTGTGTTTTCATATAGCAATCTTTTCGCATATTGTTTTCCGTTTAGGTTTTATTTAATTAATCTTAATCAATTTCTTGTAATTTTGTGACGTTTTCTATATATCAGAGTGCTGTAATATTTATTTCTTCGCTATACAATATTTTACTTCATATCCTTTTATTTTGTTCCCATGTTATTTTGCTACGTTTCACCGAATATTTTGCACGGTGGAAGGCAAATGAGCTGCGTTTACTTGAACTCAAAGCTTATTAATTCCTAGCTCTGATTAACAGTTTGTAATTGGACTTTTTACCGCTCCGCGTATACCAAGTAAATGAGGTACTGTCAATAGTAAGACCTCCCAAATGCTTGGTTTTAAGTTTTTGCCAAAGTCAAATTTTTAATAGATATATAACAAGAAATAGAATTTACTTTAATGTGAAATTGTGGAAATGCTTTGGTATTGTATAGTACCTTCGGTTTACCATATGCTCAAGTTGCAAATTAATGTGTTCCCTAAACCATAAGTTAGGGTATGTGGCACTAATGGCAAATCATTATCTTTTATTTTTGCAAAAGTATCGTTTAGAGAAATCCTCTGTTTTGCTTTGTTTTTTTTTCCAAACAGTAAGACAGCCGATTTAGCTGAATTAGTTTGTAAGCAATATGAATACAGGCTCCGACAAACTGCTCCAGTTGACGGTTGAGAGAACGAATAGCAAGTCCAGCGTCACCGCTGGGAAAGAGATATACAATTAAGAATCGTCGCATAGAAATGGTATTTTGTTGTCAGTCTGTAGAATAGGTGTAAATGCTAAAAAGTGAGGGACCTAGAATTGACGCTTGCGGCACTCCCCAATGCAGACACAGAGGGCTAAATATATCACCATTCGCCGAAACCAGAAACGATGAAAAAAATCTATAGCGTTACTATCCAAGCCTATATGGTAGAATATAGAAAGCATGGCGTTATGATTAAGAGTATCGAAACCTCTCGAGAAGTCCAGTAATACCACCAACCTCAACTGGTTGGTACCTGAAGCATGCGGGATATCATCCAGGACATTAAGGCTGTTTAGTACGATATGAAAACTGCAGTTATTGTCATGTTAAATGATTTTAGAGCTACTATTATCATAGAACTTATATATTCTCATGTATAGGTACCATTGTAGTTGCTTTTTAATTAAAAAAAAACCTAATTAAAATTTAAAAAAACAAGTAAAATTCTTTCTGAAGCCAGACTGAGTTTGTGGTTGCAATTTAACGTCGCAATTGTTGTGCCACTCTTTTCGAGAATCTTCAACATTACTGGCAATATGCTGATCTGCCGGAGGTTCTTCGGCTCCTTGGATGTTATAGTATAATAATTTTAGCCTCCTTCCGGCAATTAGGAAATGTATATGATGTGAGACAAGGATTCATAATATGTTTAATCATCATTTAAACTTTTTAACACTCTTGGAAAAGAATAATTTAAGATGGTATATTACGAAAATTATAAAAGAATTAGTGCAAACATACGAGAGTGTTCAAATGTGAACAAGAATTTAAGGCGGACTGTCTTGTAAGAGTTACGATTGGATTGGATACTGGTGAGATTGTGTGGCGGAGTTATGAAGGGCGAGAACTGTCACCGAGGCGACTTTGACAACGTTAGTGTGACGGTAGCAAAGATGATCAAGAGCAAAGTACACCCGTCTCTTGCGCAGCGGATAATCATTAAGTTTTTGGTGCGGGAGGGTGTTGGCCTAGCTGAAATTTTGCCAAGATTGTGAAAACACCCTTTCACAAGTACGAGTGTTTTATTAGCATAAAACAATTTCTGAAGGACGAGAGAGAGTCGAAAATGAAACCCACGATCGCCGACCCAGGACGAGTTTAAGTTTTAGTCTGCGAGGAAAGTTCTCGCGGCGATATTCTGGGATTCAAAAGAGGTTCTCTTGCTGGATTTCCTTCATAACCAGAGAACAGTTAATGCTGCTTATTACTGGTCTCTCATGGACTAAGTGAAGGTCGCTTATCGGAGCAAAATATAAGGACAACCCGTCAAGGACGACATTTTGGTACACGACAATGCCCGACCCCATACGGCAAACCAAACGCGCCTGAAATTGGAGGGAATTGTTGTTGGAGACTTTTGAAGACCCATCATATAGTCTCGACATGTTTGGACCGCTAGAAGAGGCTTCAAATCGCTTCAATGACAATGCCGGACCGGAGGCGTTCATGCGCAATTGGCTCCACACCCGCCCTGTTTCTTTTTACGGTGATGGCATTAAGTAACTGCCAACTCGGTGGGAAAAATGTGTAAACAAATGGGAAGACTACGTAGAAGAATGGAGTATTTTTTGTTAATTTTCTTTTTATCAATAAATCTAAAACAAAACAATTCTCGTTTGAAGTTGAACGTCTCGTATTTTGATTTTTGCTGTGTTATTTATTGGTTCTCTTAATACTAGACATAGTTTCTGTCACTATCTTTCTTATAGATGGTTTACATTTGATGTTGATTTGATCAACTGCTCAAGATAAAGTTTGATTCCAAGTAAACGGGGATGTTAAATATGCTGTTTTCTTAGTATTAATAGATTAAAGATTAAATTTAGAAAATGAATACTAAAGCACATATTTTCTTCACATCGGATTCTACTGATCTGTTTATTCTAAACGTTAACTAACCCTATTATCCCATGATTTTACGATTTGGTTTTCAGTAGATCCCTTTATACCCACGTTCCAGTTCAAAGACTCGAATTCCAAACGTTAAAAATCGTTTTCCTATTTCCAAAATATTATTCCACCGTACCTTTATAAACATTTCCCGATCATTTCGGATTGTTTTCCTCTTTACATAAGATCCGCGTGCAATAATTCCGCCCACCGTGTTTCGCGTGCCGCGTATTTATAAACTCTGCGTTCGCCGCACGGCTACATATGTACTTCCTATGTACCGACCCAAAATTTAAAAAAAGTCAGACAAGGACGAAAGAAATCGCAACGCGCGTCTTCGTCTAACGCGCTTCCCCCACTTCGTCCAAGTCTTTTTTTAAAACGCAGTTTGCCAGCGAAAATTGCACGAAATCTTTCCGCGTGTGCGTGCGTCCGTGTTTTTTTTCCTGTTGCGCTACCATCGTAGGTAATAATTTTGGCACACGAACGACCCGAATCGCCACGCCGCTGCAAATATTTTTATTTTTCGCGTTCTAAGAAAAGGTGTAATACTCCGGAGCGAAACTAGCTGCGCCCATGTTGCCTAAATCGTCGTCATGTGCGGCGCGGTTTTCTAAGCAATGTCTTTGAACTTGCATCTATTTTCGTCGCGCTGAATCTGTTTTAAGTTCATTATATTTGCGAACCGCGTAATACGATTTCTGGCACAGGAACGGCTTAAGCCGCTTTTATACATAGGAATAAATCCTATGCTAGTTGTCTAGTTATATACGTACAGTGACTCAACCTGAAACTCAGACGGTATGGAGAGTATATATTCTATAAAGAAAATGCAACAATATTATCCAAACGCAAAAAAATACAATAACAATAATATAAATAAAACAGTTTTATACAAATTCCACTAAAAATTAACAACAAATTCAAAA
>JARFOC010060941.1:0-18009 GCA_031763485.1 Osmoderma eremita | reverse complement strand
TGTCACTCTGAAACCCTGCCTGATAGAAAAATTCTGAAAACAGATATGAAATAAGTGTAAAAAGTACTACCAAGTTCTTTACCTCGTCGGACAAAATAAATCTGAAATTTTGTTGACCAGTGCTATTAATCAGGACTAATATGATTCAAATAATTTGAATAAAATCAGAATGGAAATCACGGGGAAAAACGATATATGTCTTATTAATACAAAATACATCCATCAACCGACCAAGTGCTTAAGACAGAAGTTAAAAACAAATATTTGCAGGCAAAATTGAACGAGGATATCCAATACTTGATTCATTTCCAGAGCAGTCTTCTGAGATCTCCGACATTGTATTGCATCTATGTACGTTTTGTAATATTTCTTGCGGAAGAAAAATGTTTCGTGGAATAGATGTGATTTAGTTTACAACCCGACACAAATATGGTTTTGTAATTGCATATAATTTAATTCTCTAGGCAGTTGTCCGTTCCAGTAACCAAGCGTTTCTTTCCACCGTATTAGATTAACGGTAAATCATACAGTTTGTGTTAGATATAGCGAGAGGACAGAAATCTAGTAGACGAATTACCGCTGCATATAATTATTTAATGCGGCTACTTACGGATTCCTACAACTGTCGCCGGTTTAGCAGCCTATTTGCATGTGTACATACATACGTACAATTATGTCGGGACACTTCCTCCTTTTGTTTCCCACGCAAAACTTGTTCAGTGTTGTTACTATGTACTTCCTGTTTTTTTTTTTAGCAAAAAATCGAGTTAGAGTTAACATAATGCATTACGACAGATACAATAGTAGAAATTAGAGCGTACAAATGTTATTTATTCATGTTTATACATCGTGATCAATATCCACTGTCTGAAGTTGGTATGAAAAAGGTCCCTAGATTGGTTATAAACTACTTCATATTTATTTTCAAATGGTTTCATGAAAATTTACACGAAAACGACTTTAATCTAACTTTTTCTTAGGACGAAGCTTGGTTTCATTAATCTGATTACGTTAACGCTCAAAATTATCGTACGTGGTCAACACAAAATCCACATGTTTTTGTTGAAAGTGACCTTCGTCCTCATAGAGGCACAGAACAAATAATAATAATCCAAGCTACACTCTTTCAGATGGCGACTCTCTTATTCATCAGAAACTCACGATATCATAGTTCGCTTATATACGACTCAACATGTTAATTATCTACAAACATCGGATCACACCAGAGACGTGCAAGTTGCATTACGAAATGGTGCGATAGTTGTCTCTGTTTGATTCTAAACCTGTGGATATGGTTAACTTTGTTTTTAACAACCTGGAAGGTGTAGCAAACGCCAGCCAATATGGGTTAGGTGGCCATATAAGTCAAAATGAACATCCGATAGCTTACTGGTCTATGTCCTTAAATGCAGCCCAAAGGAATTATGATCAGATCACTAAAGAGCTACTAGGTATTGTGCTAGGATGTGAGAAATTCCACTATTGTTTATATGCGCGACCATTTGTGGCAATAACGGATCATAGACCTCTTTTAGGTTTAATTAATAAGTCCTTAGATTCCCTTCCTCCAAAACTACAAAGATTAGTAATCAGACTAATGAGATACGATGTTACTCTAAAATACCTACCAGGAAAAGAACTATATATACCAGACACCTTATCGCGAGCACCATTGAAGGTTGAAAAGCTAACGGACTTTTTGGATGACTTCAAGGTAAGGTCAATTGTAGTTGCTTCAGACAAAAAACGTCAAGAACTCCTGACAAGTACAGAAGAAGATCGAGTGTTACAAGGTACTAAACATTATTTGCAATAGATGGCCTAATAGCATTTCTTCGGTAAAACGGGAAGTAAAGTCATATTATCAATTCAAGGATGAGATTTTTGAACTAGACGGATTCTTATTTAGAGGTAATAGACTAATAATTTCCACAGATTACCGTCTAGATGTATTAAACAAAATCCATTCAACTCATCAAGGGATTATCTCTTGCCAAAGGAAGGCACACGAAACAGTATTTTGGCCTAACATCAATGAACAGTTAACGAACTTAATTTCATCTTGTCTGACATGTTTAAAATACTCAAGATCAAATTCTAAGGAATGCTATCGAAAACCAAAGATAAGCACCTACCTGAATTTTCTCTGTCCACTCTCTGTTTTCTTCAATCTTTTTTAATACACAAGAGTTACCTTTTTCTGTAATTGAACCTAAATTTAACATTTCTGCACATTCTTCGTCTACTATTTCGCCCAAAGCATTTTCATTATAACATTCAACTTCAAAATTTTTTTTGGTTTTACAACATCCTGAATAATGGTTAGGTCGCTTGCATTTCTTACAAGTTTGCCCCCAGGCTGGACATCTCCCAAAGCCATGCTGTGTATCACATCGTTGACATTTCTTATTTCCATTCTTTTTCTTCTGTTGTTTCTGTTTACGTGAGTGTATTCTGTCTACTTCAACATTACGAGGTGGTATACCTGCTACTATAATCTTGACTTGCTTTCTGGACTCTTCGTCAGCCCTACAAATGTCAATGCATTTAATTAATGTCAATAAACGCTCACCTAACAGCTTTTCTTTGGCTGATCAATTTGGGGTTTTTTGTTGCTAATGGTTGTCAGTCAGTGGGTTGGTGGTTCTTTGAGTGTTATATGCAAACATTTCCGAAGGGCGTGTTCAATGGTGGTTTATTTGTGTCGATTCGTGCTCAGTTTTATGTTTATATCCAAATACGTCGTTTAAGACCGTATAACACAAAGTGTAGTATATTTGTGTTGCCTATAATACAGGTTACAAGTCGAGGTATTGCGCCTCTCACACCTTAGAAACTGCCGCCCGCACTTCTTTGCATAGTACCAACAATGCGCTTAGAGAAACTGGGGTTGTGTTTCCCGGGTCCTCTAGTATGAATCCGTAATATTAATTAGTAAAACATCTTTTTGTATCGTGTAGTGTTATGTGTGTGAATGACATTATAATATATTTAAAAGTAAAATGTTCTTTTATCTGCCACCGGCTAGACTTGGGAAATTATTTATTTCCCAAAAGTATAGTATCCTACAATGCCGACTGAAATCCGAGAGAGATAGGACACAATTTAATATGCAACTATCAATGTACGTTAAAGGATAATAAATAAAAACGAAAACAGAATATTATTTATTTATTTATATTTAAAAAGCGTAGTGTTCTGCATTACCGACTGGGAACAATAAATGTAAAAAAATATATCGCTGCGAAAATTCTAAATCCTATTATAAATCGGTTTTCCTTTAGAGACACTTAATTAAAGAGTTAAATGAGAATAGAGCTGGTTACAATAATAAAGAATACATTACGTCATCAAAACCTGCGCGAAGTGACGTTAGTTGCTTCGCAATAAAGTCCAAATTACCAATAATCGTTCATTGCGCGTGTGACGTAATGCATTCTTTACTATTGAAAGAAGCACTACATCCGTATAATTAGGCTATAAACATTAAACGTTACAAAAAGACACATTCGCGATTCCCGTAATCGCTCATGTGGGTGCCGAGCTACTGTAGGCATATACCAGATGTTCTCCATAAACACTCATTGCGGTAATTGTAAAACTGTCGCAAAAGATACAGTGGACCTTGTCGTACGTAATAGAGCCATATAGTTTTAAAATTCCCAACAAGTAGGTGCGTGTATATTCGGATTTCACGCTGAAATTTAACTATCTTTCAGTCTATCAATTTTAGACGGCAAATGTTATATATTCTCCAATCTGCCGATATACGTATATGTATATACTATAGTCCTCGCAACGAAGCAATCGACTTTTGACATCCATAATGTTAAAATAACACCAGCACAACGGTTACGCATATGAATGTCAAATCTAGTGATATTTCATGCGTATGGGATTTCAACAGATTTTGCGTTGCCAATTGCATAGACAAGTTGTCAACGTACTTGCTTAACATTTGTCGTTTTTATGTTGTATTTAGTATAGATTGTTTCAAATTTGTATATTTGAATAACCTTAACGTATCTGTATACCTCCCAAATCGTAAGATCTGCCCTGGCAACCATGTTATAAATCGACAAAAAATGTCAAAAGTCGGTTGTTTAACTGCAAGAACTATGTATATGGTCAATAGTTATTAGCATAGGCGACGTTCTACGATATGACCTAACGATAAAGGAGAATAATTATTAACATCCACTAGAACTAAATGGTAACTTCATTTCCTCCAATACCCTAAATTACAGGAACCTCTCAATTCAAAACTCCACGTAATATATCATGATGCATCATTATTTTCCCTCGAATACAGCTAATAAACATTAGAACGACACATCTGTCCGTACCCGCTGAGAAACAGCCGGCACCTGCGGGTAAGCCAACAACAAATGCGCACCGTGTGCTTGTCACAGCCTATCACAAACGTCAGGTATGTTATACCTTTCAAAACCAATCGACGAATGATCTAGAAATCTATATTTGCTAGGATCTTCGGGATTATGTCTAATTCAAGACAGAAGGCGTTTTATTTCAAAAACACTCCAAGTCTATTTGTGACAATTCAAACGGACATTTATAAAAACAATTAAAAAACAGAGATTATGTATTTTACATACTTTGTTTTAGAAAATAGTTCTTTACATTATAGCAGCAAAACTAACCGATATGTCATTAAGGATGCATAAGATTAACTTTTTAATTATCCACTAGGCGGTACATTTAAAGCGATGTCAAATAGGACAACAAAAAGGGTTTTTTTTTTTTTTTATCACCGTAAACACAATTTTTAATAACTTTAACAGGAATTATACTTTAATAATACAATGTTCCTGGTAGGAATAGCTTATAAATATACTTCTTGGATTTATTCAAGGCAGACATAATTCTTTTTTCTTGCGTTATCGCTTTCTAGCGACTAAAATTAACTTAATAACAAAAATAATGCATCTAAAATGTTAGGGAAAGCAATTGCACTTTCTCTAGATCTCTAGGTATAATAAATCGTTCCTTATCTTTTTATTTATTGGATCATTTCTTTTACGCGGACATTTAAAACCTTTTTTTTCCTGCGTATATCGGTTGCAAATTTCAGCCAACCATAAGAAAGAGATAGTTTCTCATACCTTATCTGACGCTGTGTTCTTGAAATGAATGGACTATTACAGGAATATTTTCGCAGATATAAATCTGATGATTTCTCAATAGAGGGCGCTCTCGACAGTTTAGACTTTAGACGATGACACTACCATCTATGGCTGGAATTTAGAATGTGAGGAATGAGAAAAACGAATTGAAAAGAGACATAGGTAATTGCTAAATTTAAAAGTTAGAACCTTAGAATGTAATTTCCGGTATCTAACAATTAAATAATAATTTGTTTGTAAACCAAAGAAATTAGCTTGCATTCCGTTACAAATTGAAAAATCTACGCTTTATTATACCCCCTCAATCTAAGTTAATGTTTGGCAACAACGCTACTACATATATGCAAATCTAAATGTGTTCCGATGATATAATCCTATTAAAATAATTTCTAGTCCATTTCCTGAGTTATTCTGTATTTAGTTCACTCAACACGCCCGGACGATAATTTCAAAGCGCATGTGGAACGCTTAGTGGAAGTATTAGTAGACACAACATTCTTACTATTAGAAGACTACTACAGTATTTAACATACTTATGGACATGAATGTGATGCTGACGGGATGCAACAGCTGTTTTTGTAATTAGTAGCCTCGATCGCTGTGAGAATTATACGGACATTTACGATATACAAACTCGGATATTATAAAAGACATATACAGGTTGAAATTATGATTGAAAGCATTCATTAAATTAAGAAATATAATTAAATATTATTTTCCTTAAGCTATACAGGGAGAATAAAATTTTTTAAAAAATACGTAACTGTACCATTTTATACGTTTTACAAGATTAGCAGAAATTTTGCACAATGTACCCTATAGCAGTTGCAAATTCATGCGAGGTGCATTTTTAGACGACGCAATAAAGCGCCATTTACTTCCTGTACAGACCCGGCGCTAACCGACTGTATTTAAAATAATTTTTTTTCGTGAATGCTTACAAATAGACCACCAGTGCATACAATTTTTTGAATTTCGAGGTTATGTTTTACGATCTGTGTTCAAATACTATTACATTAGCATACCATTACAGCAATTTTTACCCGATAAAATATAAAAACATCTTGTATAATTTAACATTTTCGCTTTTGCTTTGAAAATCCATTGTTTTCAGGATCGAATTGTATTAATACAACGGATGGTTTGAATCGGCGAAGCTGCCCAGAGATGTTAACTGCATACCTTGACGTTTTAGACGGCGTATTTGCTCAGAATTTTGGAAACTGGAACACAATAAATGTAAAAGATCTAGGACAGGTACAAGAAAACCAAAAGAAAGCAGTAGATTTTATTGTTTTCATAAAGGCGGCACAAAAATTTTTGTTTGCAAAAAATGCTTCTTAAATACGCTATGTATTAGTCCTGTGGACAAAGCTTTATCGCTTGTGGATGATGTAGGTACATTTGATAGTGTTGATAAACGTGGACGCAAGGAACTTGGAAACAAAACTAAGGAAACTATTATCCAAGATATTAAAGCCCATAATGACAGATTTCCAAACATGGAATCTCATTATTGCACATCTTCAAGCAAACGGCAATACTTAGATACAAATCTGTCCATAACACCAACACTTTCGTGAGTGCAATTTTTGATTTACAGAGTGTGCTACAAATTCCATCATCGGATGTATGTATTATAGCAGAAAACTTTGTTCATACGATTTCACTATTTATGAATCTGCTCCACCCAACAGAGCATACTGTTATGCATGGATAGAAATTAATGGACAAAGGGGTAGTTCTGAAATCGGAACGAGTTTGTTGCAATGGATACAAAATCTTGCAGAAAATGTGAAAGAAGTTAGTTTTTTTTCGGGCACCTGTAGTGGACAGAACCCAAATCAGTGTATTGCAGCTCTGTTTACGTATGTAGTCCACAATACAAATATTCAAGTACTACAACATAATTTTATGGAAAAAGGCCATTCCTACATATAAAACATGAAAATAATTGAAGGAAAAATTTTCTAAATTTTCTTCACGTTTATCCACAATTTTATAAAATTGACTTAGTCGCTTTTTGCAGTAAACCCACGATATTATTTTCTCTTTTTTTTGGACTCCCCCTGTATAACACAAACATCTTCATTTAACAAGATATGTATTTTAAAAGATCCCAAAAAATAAAATACATATTTGACATATGACAGGTTCAATATTTGTTCAGTAATAAGTCCTTAGAAAGTACATTAGCGTAATTGTTTTTGTTTAAACCAGTAAATACATTTATTTCCACATATTTTTATCGTTACAGAGCCAAATACCACACCGCAAGAAATTCAGACGCAAATATCACTGCATAAAATGTTACATGCACACACAGATACCATTTTTCCTTTTACCGTGTTATTTGGATATTATTAAAACCTACTGATTACTTATATATAAAAAGGAATATCAAACCGCAGTATTATTGCCGGCGAAAACCGCAAAATATTTTTTCCTCCTATCTCTACTACCGATTGTAACCGACAAACTACAATATCCCAACGTTATTTGCGTAATTGCGGGCAAGAAAATGCAATCGTTCGTGAGTCATACGATAATACACGTACGAGGGGGTATCGATATCTCAGTTAGCGTGGAAACTTTCTAATGGACAAAATTGAACATTTGATTAAAAGTATGTAGTTTAATAAATAAGTTGTGAAAGTTTGACATCCAGATGTCATTCATTTTGTGATATCACAGTGTTTGAGTACATATTATAATTTATTTCCGACCATTTATTTTGTGTAAATTTTTATGCACCCGCCACTGGCTGTTGGCGCAAATTGACCAACTCTAATGATGAAGTCGTTACTTTGACAGCGACGGGAGAATTTTATTTTGCGATTTATATAAAACGCGAAGAAATAAAAGAATGAAGTAAATAAAATTATATTTTAATGCTATTTCTAACGGAACTTGTAGCAAGCGTATTAAAGCGTGAAATTTTTAACATTCCGTTAACGCACAAGTGAATGGAATGATGGTTTCGTAACTTCTACTTGTGTATTATAGTTTTTTACTCATCTAGATATTAAAATATTGGAAAAACAGTTAGGGAAAGTATTACTGTTATGGTACTATCTATATATTTTTAAAATGTACTTAAAAATTACCTTAAAAAATACGAATTTTTAAATTACATGTTGGATGTCATTAAAAATTTACCATCTGTCATTTTATACGACTTATAATAATTGTACGTTTTAATTATAGAATTTATTTTATTTATTTAATATCTAAAATCAGGTATTTTGAATGAAATACATCAAATAATACGATAAAAAATAGTGTAAAATAACCGACCAACCTGTTTAACTATTCCATGCGTGTCAACATACGATTCCACCTTACCTCGAACGATAGAGGGCGCGGTTCGTACTACCACTCGCGTGTCGGGCACCCATACAATCCAACAGGATTACCACGGCACGCAACGCAACAATTCCCAGATAAAAATTTCGATAACTCGCCGTACTTTAATTTAGTAATAATTTCGGGTCAACCGAAATTTGCGGTTGTTAAAATTTTATTCGTCTGCACTACGCCAGCGGTCGGACGCAACGTGTCACGCAGGGAGGGAGTACCAACCGCGCAATTTAATATTTATAAGCGCGCCTAGTCATAGGGATCAACTTTTACCTATGTAACTGAATATTTTTTTAACATATAAAATGTTGTAAATAATGATTTATTTCCCGCGCTTTATCTAGTGATTTATTTACAGTGCAATAGATGAGGTTGGTAACCCTTCAATTCTACTTATGTAAATCGTTTGGCCAGCGATGGTTCGTGAGTATTTTTAATGGATGAATAAAAAATAAATCAAAATTATATTGTCTGAAAATATTCATTTCTAAATTTCTAAATTCTAAATTTATTATAAATTTTTGGACCCCAATAGTCGACATAGCGCTGAGACACCTGGAACTTATGATACGGGATTCTCATGTTATTCCTATTTCGGGTTTCGTAGTCGTGGCAGGCACCGTTGGCGTGGAACTTCCGTGGGTTTCACATCAAGTATATAAAATGATGGTAGCGTGAGTACTTTTTCTTGCTGAAAATACGGTCTGCAGCTTTCAGTTGACAAATGGCTCGAACAGCTTTTTTTCGAAGAACAAAAATTCTTTCCGCTTGCGGCGATGTTCCCCAAAGCAGGATCCCGTAGAGCAGCCTGCTATGAAAATTAGCATAGTATGCCGTTTTAGCTGCATCATGAGTTGCGATAGTTTCCATCCTCCGGATCATATATATAGAGGATGCTAGTCTCGTCGCTAGTTCGTTGATATGTGCCCTCCACGCCAACTTGCCATCCAAGGTTAATCCTAAGTATTTGACGGTGCTCGACGTTGAGCTGTCATTTATCACCGAGAATGTAAGATGCTGCGTCTTTTTCTCATTCAATTTTAAGTTATTATTTTCAAACCGGTTTTTAGCACCATCCAACACTCTTTCAGTTTTAGTCTTGAGGTCGTCACCAACCGTAGCAGTCACCACAAAAGAAGTATCGTCGGCATAAAGGGAAGTTTTTCCTGGAGATATATTGCAAGGTAAATCGTTTATAAATATTATAAATAATAAAGGGCCCAAAATTGATCCTTGCGGTACTTCTCTTGCTGTTGGTGTCGTGTTTGATCTGACGGTTTTAAATTCAACCATCTGTCAATGAGATATGAGGCCAGAAAGTTGTGTTGTACCCCGCTTATATCATAAAAATATAATTGTTTGTCCGTGAAGTAATTATTTTTTTCAAAGTATGCTATCAGTCTTTCAGCTATCAGTCTTTCGAATAATTTTGATATCGATGGTAATATAGATCTTGGGCGGTAATTAGTGCATTCGTTGATGTCACCACTTTTGAAGACAGGGACAACTTTTGCGACTTTTTATTGGGCCGGGAGAATGCCTTCTTGAAAACATTTGTTTACCAACTCTAAAAGCGGAGGTGTTATCACATTTGCAATTTTGTGTAGAAATTCAGTGCTTGTTTATTATTAATAGTAGCAATAAGTTCATTCCCATTCGTTTCTTTCAAATAAAACGATTTGCTAGTGTCAATCGGTAGGTTTCGCAAATTATTGTTCACATCTTTTACATCTTTCACGGTATTGTTGTGCTGTTTTCCTATGTTTACGAAATATCCTCGAATGTCCTCTGCAGATAGAAATGTTTTTTGTTCTTTATTCTTGTTTATTTTTGTTACATCATGTTGGCAGATAAAAGTTGATGTTTGAGTGCACGTTGAGAGGAAGCTATGGCCAGATACAAGAAAACGCATCCGAATTAGAGGCATGTGCCTGCAGTATAGCTTTGAGCATGAGTGTCATGTTTATGTTGCGGTTTTGACCGCCGCAAGAATCTGACCACAAGATTAATGCGGTAGTATCAGATAGATTTTCTTTAATATGCTATATTAAGCATGAGGCAATTTCTTGGGCTCCGCGTCCTACTTCGTTTTCTGTCCACACATAAAAGTGACCCTCGTTGGTTGAATCAAAGTGAACGCCTAAATTGTAGAGCCAAATCTGTCTCTTGTAAAACAATATTCCTGTGGCGAACCGAAGTAGTGACAGTGTTTTTTCAAAATCGAATGTAAAACATTCTATTTCATTGTTTTCGTTAGCTTTGTTCGTGTCATTCTCCATTTGATTTCGCGCCTCCTGCCAATTTTTTATATGGTTGTCGTGTTCTTCTTTGAGTTTTTTTTTGTTCATCGCTAGTTACGGCATTTTGGAGTTGACTATGGTATGTGTCGCACGTGTTACAGATATCCTTTTTTAATTGTTTAAATTTTGAATTAAAATTGGTTAAAAAGCTACATCTATATGTCTGAAAACTAACCGGACTTTCTACTTGTTTTTGTTCTGGTGTTATTCATATTCGTACACACACCGACAATCTTAATTTTGGTACATCAACTGTCACATAGAATTGTCACCTGCCTATTATGGAGAAAGGTACCAAGCCGCTTGGATCATTTCTGCAGGCAGCCGATTTTGAATAACTAATTAATGGATTGGTGCATTGGTTAACAGATTGGGCTAGGTACTATATTGGGGCTGGGATATTTTTTGCAGTAAAGTTTATGCCTCCTAATACAATATTACGCACAATCTGTAAGTTTAATAATTTGTGGGTTGGTTCCTTGTAGCAAAAAGGCGTCCATGTGATAGTTGGGATTGTATACAGTTTGAGAACGACAGAAAGTGTTGAAATCGCAGTCACTAGATAGTAAACAGTGTAATAAAATCAGTACTTGTTTCATCTTTTGATTTAATATTGGCTTTCAATACCAATTTTTTAGTTAAACCGATATTATAACCTAAAAACGAATTAACACCGTATGGGAATCGAATATTTACTTATTAAAAACAGGTTAAAACTTCCTTTGATTCACGGTATACCTACACGCAATCTTTTAATACGCACTTCAAAATGTTATTGCCGATCTAATAGTCTGGCATTGAATATAATACAGAACCAACGCATTCTATTTCTAATAGAAACACTACGAGTTACAAATAGCACACCTACCGATGCGAGAGATGCATTCGCGGCATTATTGCATTCCCTGCGTCTACCTTCGCATGTTTTCATATGGGGGCCATGCGTTTATTATAATATAGTACACTGACGGAAAAATATTTCTGGACAGTGAGAGCTAGATAAAAGATACACCTATACACCCCGCTAGAATCCTAGAGCGAATGGCATATCCACGTTAAATTACAAACAAATAATGTTATTTGCTGATGTGCAATAGCAAATCAGTTTTATTTTTATCGAAATGTTTTTGTTCAGATTTTATTAATAAATTTATTTGTAATCCGAAATATCTTTTTTATTTAAATCATTTTTTCTCATGATTAAAATGCCTTTTTCGAACAAGATTTTATCAATTAGCCAACGCTAAAAACTCCAATAAGTTAAGCAACGAATCAAATCAAGTTTCTGATTCAATCCCTCATGTGAACGCTCCAGAAGTGATTTACCAGATTTTGGAATGTAGATATTTCTTTAAAACGTCTTAGATTTTTCTGTAATTATTACGTTTTCTTAACTAAAATACTAAAGACCTCTATTGACCTGCTAAGGTGTAAACTTAGCATTCCCTATTTTATACAATAGATGTTTCCCATTTCTATTTTCTTGCAATAAACATATCCTGCATAATATAGGCTTGGGACTAGGTATTATTAAAAGAGTAAATGTTTTCTTAATAAAAATGGATTTGTCAAAACGTAAAATTTGCAAATAAATATCATACTTCCCTTAGATACAATTTTAAAAAATTATTCCACAAGAGAATTAGGTGCTCTTTTGGAAAAAAAGGCAAAGAAAACCCAAGCAATAATAAGCAAAAATCTGTGTAATAAAATCCTAATGCAAAATGCCTGATTTTTTAGGTAGGTACCCTAAGCATCAAGCTCTATTCCTGAATAAACTTTAAAAAGCTTTGGCATGTGAAAAATGAAAATACAATTTTTTTGAACATACTTTTAATTAGGAAAAGCTTAAATAAAATATAATGAAGCTGTACCAAAATGAAACTTACCAAAATATCGTTGAAGTATCTGATATAAATTGTGAAAATTATGAAATCTTGACGATTTTATGAACATATTATCAAATGACGAATCTTACTTTTTCCAATATTTTACTTTTCCAATCTTACTTTTTCCAATATTTTACAGTTATAAATTTTTGTTAGAATTATATAGAGGACGTATTAGTATTCTTTTAGAGGGTACCAACGAAGAGCTGATATCCAGGATGCTATGGGAATTATAAACAGGCTCACAGGTTCCAAGTATATCTTAACAAAATATATTTTTTTGGAGTATTCAGGTAAAACGCCTTGTGAGTTCTGTGATAACAACGGACTCAATCTCCTGTAGCGCTCTAGGTGCATCCAAGTGAGAATGTAAGATGTTATCAAGAAACTTACTACCATTAAGATTTACGATAAAACCCAGTACGCGAAATGATTCCCATCTTGTTTTATACATTTTCGAACTATGTGTACATATTTTTTGAACAGGGCAACGTTTGTGAAGAGTATTGAAATTCATCGCTACGGTGTGAGGACTGGAAATCAGTTTAGGGTTCCTTTTGCTAGACTGGAAGTTAGTAAATTGTCTCCAAATTGTATGGGCTTAAAATTATTTAACTCGCTGCCATCGAATTTAACTAAATGTGAATAATTTCAAAGACATGTTGAAATTTTATTTGACTGATAAAGTTATTTATAGTTTAAAGAAATATTTCAATTAATATTTTATCTTTTTTTACAAAACCCATACACCTGTGTCGTCCGGGTTGATTATTAAATAAATAGATATATTATAAAAATTACGAATGTGTAAAACTTAGTTTCGAATCTGGATTAATACCAAAAAATTCTTAATAGGAGTAGACCGAGGTATAACATCATAGCTGAAACCCTAAATTTGTATGATTACGTTATACATATATAAGAGAGGGTGATGCATTTGGAGATTTTACTGAAAATTTATAGGTGTTACACCAAGACTGGATTTGATAGTGTTGCCCTTGCAGCTATAAACAGGCCTTTAAGCTATTTTTGCCACTTAAAATTGTTTTTGAATCTTGGGATTCTATCAATTTGTTTTACAACCCCTACAGAATGCTTTCGTAAAAATGCAAATTTCAAACATAGATGGCTACACGTTTTTGTGACTAAAACGAGTTTGTTTCCGTAGTTTTATTTATGCAATGTAAAAAAAAATAGCATGGACACTGAAGCAAATTGATTTGCGAGGAAACTTATTTTTGGAGTGATTTGACGATGTGAAGCCTTTGTTGTACTTCGCGAACTGATGACTATAATTTTCCGCTTTTTTCTGTAAGATCGATTATTGGAATCCATTGTGCTAGAAGGTAAGTACTGTTCTTTTTTGTATTTGTCTTATGTGTCCAACAAGAGGAAATTTGTGGGTTAAAGATTGGAGTCCCCGAGAACTATATTTTCTGATTGGTTGACGTGATTCCGAACCGTATGCAAACTGCGTGTTGGAACAAAGCTTATACTTGTTAATAGCATAAAGATATGTGGCAGCTATTTATTCTGCTCAAAAATCAGAGGAATTATCTGAATCGAAATGAATATTTCCTCTAATTATTTCCTAGATAACAAAGCAGACAGAATTTCTTTTTATTGGAGTTTCATTCCATACGCAACAATATCATCCTTAGTTTCTCTGGAAGATTTCAGAGTAAAATTCATAAGGGATAATTTACTTTGTCCCTAGTTTTATGTTAAATTCTTGTTAAATTTTCAATTGGTCAATCTTTTTTATCGATTTGGTTTGGAGTTCCTCCAAAGTGCTTATACATACATATAAAGCTCAGCCAAAGACATAGGACCTAAGCCTAAGAGCTTTTGTGACTAAGATGACCGAGTTATCTCCAACGAAAGCTTGAAAAACGTTAAGGCCGTGTGAATGTCAATATTTTTTTTTCTAACCCACGTGGTTAACGATCGTAATAAGCTAACTGATATACATTTCTTTCCATTACTAACCTCTTCCTCTCCAGTTGCCGTATTCACGGAATCCATACTTTGACTGAGAGTCACGGCTAGCGGAGCTTCCATATCCTGATGGTGATGGTTGTTTAGGTGATCTTGGAGTTGGGCAGCGGCGGCAGCAGAAACGGGGCTGTCCGACTCGCGATCGAGCCGGGCCCTCTTCAGCGACAGCGAAGTGGCGGCCGAAGGCGGTGAATGATCGCCCAGAGGATGCTGCCGTCCCCTCTTCGTTATGTTGGAGACGGTCTCCACGATTCACGCTGGTGGTCCCCGGTGATTGGCTACCCGATCCGCTGTATCACCGATGACTTGATCGATTTAGCGTCGCATTCGCGTGATTCGGGGTAATTTTCGAATGGAAAATAGCGGTAAAAGGTAAAAATTTTTAAAGGCGGACAACGGCGAGGTAAAAGGAGATTCTTATCAAGGCTGAATTTGGGGAGGAGGGGTGGTTGTTTGAAACACAAGTTCACACTTAAAATTCGGTTTTGGGATTGACACAAATTTTCGCGAAAATTCGAGTGGTGGATTAGGGGCGGATCTTGAGTCCTTTTCGTTTATGGAAACGGCACAATTCTCTTTGTTTTTGTCTGTCACGCACGTTATTATCCCTTTTATTTCTGCTTATTTTAGTTCGTTGCTGTCAGTTCTTATTTATTTTCAAAACAAATTTTGTTACAAATAAAGAAATTACTTTCTCCTTTGATTATTTTAATTTAATTCAACGTGTAAATTATTTTCGTGTATATCTACGTTATTTATACTAAATACAATAAAAACTCTTGTTGTATAGTTTAAGTGGCAGGAATCCGAACTATACGGCGGTCGCGACTCGACTGATCCACCGCCGGCTCTTGTCAAAACTGAAAGCCGCGTACCGCGGCCGGCTACGATCCACGCGAACGGAGGGATTCAGGTGTGCGGACGCGCGATTGGCCTATCACCGTATGTCTCTGTATTACCGTGTACGTATAGTGGAGGGCGCTGGGTGTGCGAACCCCCCTAAATCCCGTAGTGTCGTATCTGCTGCGGCAAAATAGTGATAGTGGTGTGTGTTGGTGTGTAAGTGTGTGTGTGTGTTGTTGGCGGCGGCGCCAGGTGTCCGTTACGCAGTCGGTGCTCGCCTCAGACTGCCGCCGCTACCCTCTGCCCACGCGCATACCGCGTCGGCGGACAGGTAGACACGGTGGCGAGGGGCGCGCGCGCATTCCCGGCGTCCTAGCGCAGGTGTTCGCCGCCAGCACGCAACCGACAGACGAGGAAGGGCGCGCCCTCTATCGCATATACGCGGAAATGTTAACTAACCCCCTTTCTTTCTAAACCATTTTCCGGGCATATAATCGGGTAATGCCTGTGATGTATTTACCTGGCGTTATGAATAATGGTACTGGGGATTTTCGGTAATATATGATGTGTATACAGAATGATTCAAAATAGGAAACAAAGAATAATTGAATCGCATTTTTTTTAAATGCAACAATTAAGTTATTTAATTCAAACGAATGAGAATGATTTGAAGTAAATATATTCCACAATTTAATTTGAAGCTGGGTAAAATATGCTTTTTGAGAAGAATGTTTGCTTCTCCCATAAAACAAATAAAATATATTCTTCCATTTATAATATAATTTAATTACAATAATTTTTTGCAAAAAAAAACAAATTCTTTATACAGAATGTCTTATAAAAAAAAAGACAGGTCCGTATTGCCTTTATTTATAGGCCGATTTTAATAATTGAAACGGAAAATTAAATGGCTCGATGTAGGCAATAAAATGAGCCGATAAAATTATTTATAGCCCTTAAGCGTCTTAAGGTGTCAGAGCCAATGTTTTTAAAATAGACTATACTTTTTTCTGATTCTGATGGTGATTTTTTCTGGAAACAACAATGTACCACAAGTATACCTTTACGTAAGAAAATAATCAAAAAAAGTAACAAAATAGTTATTTAGCCGTGTGTAAAAAAAAAATTTCCGCCAATCTTGACTTGAATTGTGACCATGACCATATGAATTATTTCTTATGCTATTTTCGCCGATGGTAAATGGTTAATGGCCAATGTACGGAATATATCCAATTTTCGAAAATAAGATTGCAATATAAACATCTCTTCTTGAAAATAATACGGCATTATAAACACAATATAACCTAATATCAATGCATATCAATAATAGGAATTTTGTTATTCACAATTAACCTACTCAAAATATTGTATTCCAATCTATAAGCGTCTTTAAAAAGATAATATTCCTAAGTAAATCATAAAAAGAAATTGCTAAATAAATTAATAAAATATCTCTAACAAAAACTCGCACGGCATTGGTAGTTTTAATAGAATCTAATAAGAAAAAAGTATTGAAACTAGTTTTACATATAATCGGCCCAAGTTGGATCGATCTGTATACTGGAGCAAAAAAGGAGATGCATTCACCGGTCCGCCAAGCGAGCAATATTCTATCCACACATAAATCTACTCGTACCACATTATTCACTTTATGCTTTTTAATGTGCTTACAGCACAGAGACTGTTCACGACACATTCACTTGGACGAATTCGCAATAGGCGTACGCGAACCAACGGACCTGTTTGGAGCAGCATTCATAATTTCCCTTTTCTAAATCGGCGGAAATACATAGGCTCGGACACGACGCGCGTTACGAACAATTCACAGGTGTTCACGCAATGTTTGTCAAAGAGATTGCGCCACTACAATTTAGTGGTACATCTATCGTTAACAACTTATCGTACGGCACCTTTCCAATAGGGGTAGAATTAAATTTCCGTGCGGGTGTAATATACAATGTGTACGCTAATGTATACAAGAAATACCCTAACTTTACTTGTAACATACGTATACAGAGTGATCAATCTCAACTGTTTAAGGTTGGTAGCAAAGAGGGCTCCTGGTTTGCTTATAAACTAGTTCACATTTGCTCTCGTGGATTGGTTACACCCACCCTGCTTGTCATCTGTCATAGCGCACTGTATAAAAATGAATAATACCACATTTAACGTAAAAGATATGGAGGAATTAATTCGAAGAGCATATAGCACTTAAGAGTTGATAATTGGCAAAATTACATCAAACATGTAAAAAAATATTGAAAAGGAAATGTGGATAATGGATAATTTGCAAGATGACATTGAAGAATTTATTATTCATGTAGCAGCTGCGTCATGATCTGAAGATCAAAGTGGTTCATCGACTGACTAAGAGTTGAAACAATGCAATGTGTGTGTATAATTGCTATTCCTTTCTTAAATATTATTGGATTATATGGGGATTTGTATGATTCCAGCTATTTTTGTTACAAAAGT
>JARFOC010060932.1:0-18009 GCA_031763485.1 Osmoderma eremita | reverse complement strand
TTATTGCTGGAATCACCATACTAGCAAAAGCAATGAAAGGGGTACAAGTATTAAAGACGGACTCGAGTTTCTGCCTATCAGGCGTCATCAGCGTCTCTCCTTTCATCACTATGTTATTTAACAGTTAATGACACAATCTGTCTCTCAACCTGTAGAGGACAGGAGTCAGGTCGATGTGATTTACTTGGACTTTCAAACTTTGATCAAATAGATAATAATAATAGTGTGTATTTATTGACCCGAAGTAAAATTACAAGTTGCCAAAAAGACTAAATCGCCTATTGAGTCAGACTCATGCAGCGCTCTACTAGCAGCCTTTTAGAAAGAAAGAAATAAAATGAATGTATTAACCTAAAAACGGAGAAAAGTAACCAAAATTAATATAAGTATACATTGACAAGAGATGCATCACACATTTATAAAGCCAAAATACGTCCTAATATGACACGTAATAGATATTAGAATAACTCAGTCGGTAATATGGCACAATCGGTAAATGACGCAATTAGTATAAAAACTGTCTCACACTTCATCACTCACATTAGTTTTTACTGGCTTGCTAGTACCCGTCCCGTAATTTCATTACGGATCCTGTGAGTTGAATCATTGCAGGATCAGGGTGATGACAATATGAATTTATTTAATAAGTAAAGTAGCGTTATAAGAGCAGCTGCGATTACGGATTTTGGTCCTGTTTTCGGTAATGCTCAATAATGTCCTTCCACGAATATTGATGAGACGATCTTGCTCACGAAACCGCAACTTATTGTATAAATACTCAAGTGCTCCCTTCTTAAAAATATTTCAATAAACATTGCGGTATGCTGCGTTCGACGGGTGTGCATTTTCATTGATTTAGTAGCAACAATAACTAATTCAACGTCTGCCATCGAGACCATGCAAGAATGTTGGACCTTCTGGATACAGCGTAAGTCCTCTTGAGTAATGTAGCTTGAGTATATTACAGCATCATAGTTAAAATGTGATAGGACTAAGGATTCACCCAGCAAGTGTTTAATAGCTTTATTTAGCCATCACGGATTTGTGGATAAGGAATGAGCTGTGATCATGGAAACGTAGATGCTTGCGCGTTAAGATTTCTTACGTATTCTTGTGGAACTAGTCGTTGATCTCTCAATGACACGTTGAAAGATCTTTCTGTCCTAGGAGCGATAAGAATGAATTGAGTTTCATTATGCCAAGCTGGAAACATTTACAAACTTGCAGATGCTTGTTGAGCTTCCAACATTTCTGACCGCGAAAATGGCAAGCATATTTGTGTGTCGCCGGCATATAAGTGATAGTTGCAATGATCTATAATTAAGCGTAAGGCAGAAGTGTATAGATTGAATAAAATAGGGCTAAAAATCGCTCCCCGTGGTGCACCATTTTCTACCAGTAAGGTAAGTTGTATGTAGGGTGCCCTTGATCAGTTGCATGAAGTATATCATCCATGATTTAGTTAAAAAATTTTGAAAGTGAATGTAGTTTACAAGTTGATTTGCTATACATTTATCCAAGATCTTACTTAAAGTAGGTAGTATGCTTATCAGAAGTAAGTCATTGCAACTAGTGACATGCCTTAGTTTCGAAATAGGTTTAACCATGGAAGATTTTTATGTATCTGGATAAACTCCGATAAAATTTGATCATATCCGAGCTAATCCCATCCAAACCGCCTGCACTACTTCTAAATCCGTTCAAACCATGTCGAATGTCCAGCAGAGAAAGTTTTTTTTTAATTGGAAGGCATGTATAGTACTTACATATTGGAAATTAAATTTTGGGGACGTGATTGGGTTACTAACGAAACAAGTGTTTGTTAATAGTATTCGCGTCTTTCAGGTAATCAGGAAGGATGATAGTCCTAGATCGATCCAAATTGATTTGATGAAGCTGTCTCCAGAGATTCTCCCAATTGCAGGAGTTAATATGAAATCGAAGTTGTATGTATGCTTGTTTCTCTCTTTTAATATCGGGTGGTTCCATTTCGTATTTGTTTATAGAATCCAAACTGGCCAGGATATTTGATTTGCTCTATTTCTTGTGTAAATCATTTGTTTGATATTGTAGATAAGCCAAAAAAGATGGGGGCTATGAATGGATATAACTTTAGTTGGAGCATGTTGAATAAATTAACACAAGTTATATTAAAAAAGGAAACTTTCAAGTTTATATTAGACAAATCGAACATAAAGAGGCAAAGGATACAATACAGATTCTCAAGAAAATTATCTAAATTGAAATGCTTAAATGAGCGGACAATAAGACGATGGTTGATCTTATGGGGAATTTGATACTTAAATAAGGAGGATATACCTAAGTGATCTGAAAAATTATTTTGTAGTTTGCCGTGTGTTCAAACTTCGGTATCTAAAGAAACAATGAGAAGATCTAGTAAGGAGAAAGAGAATAGCCGGGTAGGTTGATCCACTCGTTGAATTAAGTTGTTTATCAATTAAGTCCGGAAGATAATAAGCTGTACTTTCGAACATAATTAAGATGTTGATATTGAAATCACCCAAACAAAGACGAATCTGAGATGCATATATATTTCTATATTTTTGCGGAGTGAGAAGGTTGTTACATTTAAATTTACATGCACTATTTGTACCAATGTAATTTTATAGGTAACCGATCTGTTGCTTTTATTGGCATTTTAACTTCAATGGCTGTATCTTGCTGTAACATCACAAAAATACCAACATACTGCTATTGCAACTATTAAAAACTGCATATATTTAAATGATAATATTAGTTTTAAAATACTCTTTTAAATGTGACGCATTATAGATGACCTTTTTCTGCATATTTCAATGCTCATTTACATCAATAAAGAACTAGCAAGTTCCCTATAACCGGTATGTTTCTTAGTAAAGTGTACACATACAGATTATGTATACAGCATTTCTTATCTGGCGATTTTATGATCTGCCAGTGTAATGATGAGATAATAGTAATCTGAATTGTTTATTTCTAAGATTCGATAAAAAGCAATAAGCGTGTATATAATTATATAAACCCATACATAATAAACATAGCTGTATAACGTTAGACATTGATATGTCGGCGTGTGGGAACATTGAAAAAGGAAGACTTCAAATAAAAAAAGTCTTAGGTGTTAACCATAGTTACAAATGCAATGTACTACTTCGTATACGGATCAATTAATTTATACTTTGCAGATAAAAGTCATCCTCTTTTAAAATGAATCATCGTGTACACTGAGGAAAAAAAATTGTCAAGGCAACAAAAATGATCATTTTTAAATAAATTCAAATAATTTTTATTTTAAGTAAACCCTTGTTTATTTAAACTAGGTCAGATGTTGCAGCAACATTTTTCTTTTTGCTGAAGATCTTTTTGATTCAAAGAACTAATTTATAGTCTACATACACAGTGAATTCTTGCTATGATAAGCCCAGTAAAGAGTAAAAGAAATGACAAGATGTTTCAGTTTGTTAGAACAGAGAGAACGCATTACTCTGCTATACATATGTTGACGAATGTATGGCTTGCTATGATATATCCGAGATCTCGTATATTTCATTAGATTTGAATTAATTTCTTTCCAACATTTCCTGATATATATAAGATGTGCCCTTAAAGCGATTTCCTTTTATGAATATCTCAGGAAAAACATTTTATTGAACTTTTTCTCACAGAATCAACAATTCCAATTTTAATTGCTCTTTGAAATACAACAGCTTTGCAAATATTAAAATGAATCCAGAATCTTGAAAAAAAAATAGATTTTGATTGTTTCTGAAATAAACATTGTCACAACTACAAACATTTTATCAAAGGTCAAAGTACATTCCTAACAAAATTGGACAAAATATTGGACCAAATTATAATGTTCATTCTTTCTCTCTTTTTCCCCTTTCTACCTTTTGTAATGTTATTGGGGGTTAAATCATCAAAAAACGGTTTATAAGAAGCCTTCATCAATTGAATTAATATTTTCAGATTGTAAAAGATATTTTGAATCTAAGCATTGGAAGTTTCTACGAGCAAGCTAAACTTGTGTCGCTTAGCCGAAAACAAGTATCATATCCATTCGAAGATAGGATAAACTCTTTAGCTTTTAAGTTTTCTGTACTGTTATATTCAGATTTATAATGGCGGGACTGTAGAAACAACAATGATCCAAATAGATCATTCATACAAAAATATTTCCATACAAAATGAATCACATTAGCAAATATTCGTTCAGACTTTGTTGATTCATATTATTTATTTATTCCATTATAGCTGCATGTCTAGTGTGTGAAGACGATTTTTAACAATCTTCGTTTTTTAAGTGATCGAAGGGGAAGAAGATAAAGGGCGTAAGATCAGGGGAACGTGATGACCTTACTAATCAATATTTCATCGAAAAAAAAATCAAACGTGTAATTATGTAAGTATATGAGGTGGTACATCATCTTGTTGAAAGTACCTTGTCCGTAATTCATCGTCATGTCGTAATGTAACTCCTTGATAAAAGTTTGCAACATTTGACTGCCATGTTTCTGCACTTATTGTGTTAATGAAATTATATGGTGCCTTAATATTGCAACACAAACTCCAATTTTAATGGGATGCAAGCTGATTTCTGTAGCTTCGACTATTTATATAACCCAACAAATGGATCCACGCTTTATATGACATGAACGTTACATTCAAAATGTCATCATTTAATGCTTCACGGAATTAACGGCATGGATCATAATCAATGTTTAATGATTACTGCCTAACACTTACTTTCTAAGAGTGCGTATGTGGTTTCTCTTTATTAAAATTAAAAAAGAAAAAAAACAAACAGACAAATTCAAAGTCAAAATCGTATTCGCACACTAAACTCTATTGCTTCTTGAAATATGAAATATCGCACATCCTTAGAAATAAAACAAATGAAATGCGTATTGGAGAACTTGTTATTAGTTAGAGTAAGTTTGTTGTCAAATTAAGATTAATTTTGTCAAAATGGGCAGAAAAGGTGAAGACACCTTTGAAGACATACGAAAACTAATAGTTTTTCTCGACTAAGGCGAAAAATGTTTGAGAGAAATCAGCGAAATCGTTAATCGAAGTCGTTCTACAGTTCATGGCATTATTAAACGATATAAAACAGAAAACCGAACAAACCGAGAAATTGTAACAGAAAACTATTAACCGAATGTGATGAGCGAAAAATATTAAGTGATGTACGGTTATATCCGAAAATATCCGCACAAAAAATTAACAGCAAAATTTAATAGTGATACTGGCAAGATGGTATGTGCGGAAACAATAAGCAATGTTTTAAGAAGGCAGAATTACCATGGCCGTGTAGCGGTTAGAAAGTATTTTATTAGTAAAACTAATAGACGTAAGCGTTTAAAGTTTGCCAAAGAACAGGCATCTAAAACCTACGGATTTTGGGAAAACGTGATATTCACGGATGAAAGTAATTTTAATACCTTCCAGTCAAATGGTAAACAAATTCTATGGGGCAAACCAAATACAAGCCTCCTCAAGAAAAATTTGCAGGCTATGGTAAAATATGGTTACGGATCTGTCATGGTGTGGCGGTGTTTCTCCGCAAATGATGTCGGAAATCTACATTTTATCGATGGGATCATGGATAAGTATATGTATAGCAACATCTTAAAACAAAATTTAAAAGCAACTGCCAATCGTTTGGGAATAACGGACAGATTTCTTTTTTTATCAAGACAACGATTCCAAACATAAAGCCGAAGTAACAAGATTATGGTTACTATATAATTGCCCAAAAATTATGGAAACACCTCCACAACCGCCAGATATTAACCCCATCGAGAATCCTTGAGTTTTTTTACAAAAACCATCCTTTAAAGTAATACCGGATACTGTTCATTAAATTATTCCATACAGGGCTGCAGTGAATATATTCGCCATTTGCTCTTCAAAAGCCACTATAAAAATGTGCTTCTAAAATAAAACCGTCTTATTCGGCCATTAAGCGCATTTTCTTGAAATGCACTGACAGCCTGAATTATTTGAGGTGGAAGGAACTGATTTTAAAATAAACACGAAAACAATACGAATACCAAGACAAAATACAAAAACTAAAGGATAACTGGTCGCAAATGATAGCAGGAATAAACAGAATTTAGTTACATTTTACTCAGTACAGTAACGTTAAGAATGCAAAATACATCAAAAGCTATCGCGGGAAATTTCAACTGCCTTGAGACAATTAAAATCACTGTGTAATCATCCGGTGAACTTGATTTTTTAACTCAGAGACAGTAGAGGGCGATTTGAACATTTAGGAAATAAAAAGTTGATTTTCTATAATTTTTTATCCTTTCACTTCAGCCTGAATATTTATTTCTTGAATGCATATATAGCGATATTGTTATAGCATTCATTATTGCTTTCAAATTTGAATAGAATTTAAATTTTTATTACATTCAAAATATTCTTTTTTTGCCGTTTTCTCGTTATGCAATCAGAATGAACTTTTATTTTGTGCTCGCAGTTTTAGAATCCGTTTATTAGTCTATTAGTGTCTTGTCTTTCGTTTAGAATTAATCTTTATTTCTCTTTATAATCTCCAAATATCTTTTATTTAAACTTTTATTTATCTCCTTATATCTTGGATGTATTAGTATTTTTCAATTTTATATGGAATGTTCCAAATATGCAGCAAATATATTTTTATAATCCAAACATTATTTAATTTAAAGCAAATAAAACAACACTGTAAACTTTATAGTTTCTAGCAGCAGGCCTATCTTTAGGCATGGGCACACTGGGCTCTAGCCCCGGGCCCCGCGATCAACGGGGCCCCCTAATCTTAGTGACAGCAGCGGAATCGATTTTAAATTTCTCTCGAAAGGGCCCAATGCATTCCAGTGCCCAGGGCCCCCGCCTGGCTTAAGACGGCCCTGTCTAGCAGCGATTAGGCACGAGATTTCAAAATCCACAGCATTCCAGCCTAACATGCGACTGCACCTATCACGGTTAGTATAGCAATGGAGATGAGTTATTTCATACGAGAATGCTTTCACAGGATTTGATCAGTGTTCGATAGCAAATGTTGAAACCGTTCTTTTCTCCCTGCCAAACAATGCCGCCAACCCTTTAGAAAAATTCTACAATATTTCGTAGAGGGTGCCATTGATAATATAATTTTATTACTCTCTTTTCTCATGTAATATGTAAATATCCATTTTCTTTAACAGAATAGAAATTAATAAATTGGGAGAACAATAAAAAAGGAAAAGTGGTCGATTATAAAAGTAATAGAGAGGTAATATGGGGAAATGCAGCGAGGTACTCTTCAATATACTAAAGCGACTGACTTGTGGTGTGCGCATACATAGTTCCCCACTCATTTATGGGTAGAGAGAATAAATAATTATAATCTTAATAAAACCTTTGCACAATTCTAAACTTTCAAATATTAAAGTTGAGTTTTCCCAGATTACTAATTAGTTTAAAAATTAGTTAGTAATCTGGGAAAAATCAACTGAAATATTTGAAATCTTAGAATTGTTCAAGGATTTTATTAAGATTATAATTATTCATTCATGCAAGGCGAGCTTTTGTGACATTTTGAATTATTGTTCATAAGTAATATACTATCCTGAATTGTTTTTTTTTTGTACCGTTCAATAAGAATTATCTACGTTTAATTTCATATAATAAACAAAAACACAACATTTCATCTGTTTTATTATTTTGCCCAAGATAGGGTAGTCATTTTTCAAACTGACCGGGAAAAGTGATTAGTCATGCAGTTTTACTTACATATTCGTATTCGTTGGAAAAATTACCGTTTGCCTTAACACCCTTCATATACGGTTCGTATCGGCCACAATAGCATATTCACCGCATGTTAATGTATTGAATAGGTGATAACGATAGTGCGTGGCATCAAAGTTAAAGTTGTTAGGGCGCATAACAATCTCTTTCTGTAGTTTTGGCAACTTTGTTGTTTTAATTTTAGACGCACGCGAACACACATGATGTCGCATAAAAACAGCTTTGTAACACGCCGTTAAGAAAACGTATCTATTCACAACGGAACAAATTAGAATTGTACAACATTAATATTGTGATATTAAGACGCATAACTCACAAAGTAATATTGTTTTTGAAAGAAATATCAAAAAATCATACACAAATGAATGCTGCTTGGTTTTGAACGTAAATTGTTTATACTACCTGCACATTATAAGTATTACATAACAGACACTAATCAATAAATAGTTCTTTTCCGAAGAAAATAACCTTTCTTAACCTCATTCGAAATATTGCCTACAATCAAAGTTAAAGTAAATTGGCCAATTTTATAATCATAAGTCAATCAGATAAATAAAAGTGGGCACAGAATTAATTCCAAGCGAAACCGTTAGCGGAGTGTTCTCACATTTTTATAGAAGGGAAATATGAAGATAATCAAATCGATTATTATACGAAATGAATTTCTGAAGTTCCTCAGTGTGGTACCCACCGTGTATTTTGCGAAATCGATTTTAAGTAAAATCGGGACGCGTCGAGTTGGTTATAGCAGAAAAGCTTATGCACGCATTTTTGCGTGCGTGGACTTTTTGTGTGTCACACGGAAACTTCGGTGGTAGCTGCTGATACGCGTCGAAGATACGAGAAACGAATGACAAAAAAACTGCTAATACTTGTATGACCGATAAGAATTATCGATAAAAAATAAAAATAAAATAGAATGGCAATATTATAAATAAATAAGATTAAACTTACTAATTGATATGCGGGTTGTATTATAAACAAGATAGGTATTGACGCAATTAAATTAAATCCAAACTAGAAGATATATTTATATAAGATCAACTGAAAAATTAATTACTTAAACTTAAACAACTTAAAAACTTAATCAGTTTATGGAAGGATGGGAAAATTAAATTTGAAAATTTTATAATTAAAACTTTAATTGAGATAGAATTTGCGCACGCCCTTAATGTGCATTACCTATTTATTCAATCTCAGTGGTGGCTGGTGTATAAAATTCCGATTATGTATTTTATTAAAGCAGCGTTACATTATATTTTAAATTTGGAGATGAAATCGTTTCCGCACAAATATAAATACAATAACACAGTGTCTTCGGGCAGAAAACTCATTAGCCTCGTTTCAATTGCCGAACGATGTGTCGGGGACGTCTGGACGCCCCCTTGGTATACGGCGAACGGGGCTGCGGACATCGTAGCACCATCTAGTTATGCCGGGATGCGGTATCGCGGTATCGTTATCGTGTTAGTTAACGGCACTGTGTTGTATTACGTAAATTGAATATGAATTCAGTTGAAGAACCTCTTTTCAAGATGGAAATTTGAAGAAAAAAGTTGAAATTAAATCACAGAGACGACCTACTCCAATAATAACTTTAAACCAAAATGGACAAAGCAAAAACCGTTCTTATAAGAGACAATTTTATAACAAATTTTATGAAGATGTTTCGTGGAAATGTGGTCGTGAGAAAGCAAATAGATCATTTTGTTTTCCATGCTTGTTGTTTAAAGTTGGAATCTTCATGACGCTCCAAGGGCGTAAAAAATTTGGGGCATTTGCAGGAGTATATTAAAAAATATTACTGTGAAAATAAATCCCACATCATAGACGTTGTAATCTCACGAATATTGGTCGAGTTAGCATTGCCACTCAGGTAGATAGCACTTATAGAGAATCAATTCAGAAGCATAATGAACAGGCGGAGAAAAATAGATATATTTTGTCAAAAATTATTGATTGTATAAAATTATGTGGGAAATTTGAATTGGGACTTCGCGAGCATTACCAATCGGAGTCATCAAACAATCCTGGAATTTTTAAAGGGTTAAAAACGGTTTAATTGATTTAATAGACAACGTGGATAGCACAATGATGTTTCTAAGGACGCAAAAAGTATAGAAACATCCTTAAGAAACACGATGTCGCAAGAACGATTAAATGCACTAGCTATGTTATCAATAAAAAAAGAATTAGGTTCAAAATAGTATTAAAAATTAAAATTCTCAAGTTATAGACAAGTTGTTGAGCTACAAGAACCTTGGCATGAACTTTATGCTTCGAAATTAATAAAATTAAGGTAAGAATTTCTCATTGATTTACGGTTATTTTTTGTGCAGGGCGTACCCCTAAAATACACCAGCCACAAATGCCAAAAGCCATACTCATTCATTAACTTTTCCCGTAAAGTGTATTTAAATTTATAACGCAAGAAGCAGCCGCCAACAATTGGTAACAAACTTGCGTATTTTTGGCAAGTATAAAATGTTTGTTTTAACTTTTCAAATAGCTTAAGTAATACTTAATCATAGTAACTTAATTCTATTATGATCCTATGAAAACATATTGGGTTTTATAAAGCGTCTAAGTAAACAAAAAAAAATATAAATGGGAATAAATGAAAGAAGTAAAATCGATTGGAAAATTGGGAATTGTTTTCTTAAATTTATATTTACTTTTAATTTATATTTATTAATTTATTTTTAAACCTTATATTCATCTATTTAGCATTAATTATCAAATATATTTGAATTCCCACCGAAGAAATTCAAAATAGAAAATATGCAACAAAATAACTGATCTTAGGAATGAAAGCAATTTTAAAATATCCTAGTTTTAGCACAGTGAAATATGTTAAAAAAGCCAGAAAGAAATGTATTGTATTCCTACAATTAGTAGCTTTATTTTGGGAAATAAATTTTAAATACTTCAATCTACAATGGTTCAATTCAATTCCACGGTGAAAATAGTATATTTAACATTAATGAAGACGTCAAAATCAAAATTGCATCTCGTTTTATAGACGTTGGATGAACAAACTACCTGTACTTTTGTTAATAAACAAAAGTAGGGTGAAGGCGGATTTTAAATAGAATTAATCTTAATATTTTTCTTTCTTGTAACAGCAAGAACATTCCAAAAATAATGAATAAGCCTAAATATACATAAAGATTAACACATTCTTGAATAACAGGTCGAATAAAATGTGATAATTTTTAATGTAAAACACTAACCACCTATAACAAATTATTTGTGGAATTATCTACATTGATTTATTGATTAGATAACCAATTGTATTAGATATAATATCGAGAAATTTGCAAATCAAAAGCAATTACAAACGGACAGTAAAAATTCTCAATTCAGTAGTTTGTCGTGAATATCTTTAGAAAATTGGGGATCCTTTAGAATTTTACTTTTGTCTAGATCAAACAGGTCATTATTATTACTACTATTATTTTTCAATAAATATTATGAAAATAAATTGATTAATTTATTCCTTTATATGAACAAAAATATCTCATCTGTCTATTATTAAAATTATTTTAGTACCACTTTATAAATATGTAATTGTAGGAAATAATTTGGAGTGGAGGCACGAAAAACATTTATTACATGTCGCAGGATTTAGAACCATAATAAGATATATATATTCTCTTTAGGAGTGCCTCAAAAGTTAATTCTAGTAAAACCAGAAAGCAAAGGGACTAAAATAATATAGTAATGAATTCCTTAGAAATAAACATAAAATATTAGAGTTTAAAACCATAGAAATATAATTTCTTAGGATTTAAACGACTAATTTCAATTTTATTTAATTTTATTTTTGCTATAATGAATTCAAAAATTACCAAATTCAATCGAAAAAGAATGCTTTAATAGTAACTAAGTTGCTTTGACTAATCCGTATGCGTTGACAGGTCCGAGTAAAGAGTAAATATAAATTTTCACGTTAACTTCGTTCAATTAATAATGGATTGAGTGATGCATAAGTTGGAAGTATTATGAGTATTAAAAAATTTACAATTCGCAAGTGAAAAAGCACTAAAACTATGATAGGCATGTTAGGTAGAATGTATGACGATACGACAGGAATATGGAAGTTTTGAGGTTGGTAATTTGATAAATACCGAGGTGTGTAAATGCTTATGTGTGATATATGTATAAAAAAACAAACAACAACCTTTCTGACATTGATTATGCAATGCGAAACGCTCCGGGTTCTCTCGCAGGACTTGCTTCAGCCGGCGACGGGAACAGAAGGAGATTCTTCCAGCAACACCAGCACCAACACAACGAAGACGACGGCGATGTTAGCAAAGGCGCTAAAATTTACGGCTAACGCACCAGTAGCGGCACCAACAGGGATGATAGCGTCCCAAATTCGGCGGGAAAGAACTTCGCGACGATCAAATACCGACTCGGCGAATGAGACAATGCGAGGAGCAGTAACGACGAACGTTTTAGTTGACCGATCGCGTCGCCTGCGGTGTTATTATTACGCATCTGATGCGTAGTAGGTACTTGGACACGCACACCGAACCACCGAGAAACAGCCAGACGAAAAATAGATCGGCGACGGCGTCACGCACCTTGATTTTTCGGAGATCGAGTATCCTCCAAACTCCCGTCCGCGGTAAATACTTTGTTTGTCGTGACGTAACGTGAGTGGCCGGTGTGTTTTCTTTACCTTCGCCAAGCGCTCTTCTTCGATGGCGGAATCGCACTCGGAAATTTTTCACAGCACAAAAACGGGTGAGAAATCCCCCAATCACTTTGATGAGGTTATCGGGATTAACAACAACCTGTATCGCCCTTTTTTGAGTCACTGTCGCGCGCGTTGAGGTGGTCGAAAGCACACGTGCGTTCGATTGACACTACTCGAGATTAGGGCGACGAATATCTTCGTTTGCGTGCGTACTTTTTTTCAAAATTGATGATGATCGATGGTATTTGATATCGTAAGCTCTTACTGTTCTTAATACGTTCCTCCTTAGTTTTCTATACAAAATTTAGAGTATTTTAAATCTTCCTTTGGCCGATCAATGACAGATTCTTCGTCCCTGAATCTGTTAACTTAAAACGTGGGTAATGGTGATGGTAGCCTACGACGATAATGCATCATAAGTAGAATTTAATTGCGGAGATACGGGCGGCCGGTAGATCCTTTCTGATGACAATGATGATAATGACGGAAACTCAGACTAGTTTGAACAGTTTCGCGCCGATTTCTTGTTGTTACCGTTTGAATAACGCAAATTTCTTTCGGTAAATATCGAGAGGTACGTTTTATCTGTCTAGATTGGTGAGTTTCAGTTAATATTTCCGCCGTTTAGCAGTAACGCACGCTGCGGTGTATAGTTCGCGAATGGTAGGTAAGTAATAGTAATGATGGTGGTGGTAGTAGTGTCGTCGTGTGTGATATCCAGCCCGCAATGTCGTCGCCGGCCAACTGTCTGAGCGTTCGCCGGCGCGCCGTCGACTCGGCTACGCTCGTCTAGCGAACGAACGCGCGCCCCCGCAGCCCCACTTCTACACGTCGCCGTGCGGGGATTCGCGACTACGATATGCATCACGCACGACGACGCATCCATCGCGTTAACGACTACGACAATGCAGCTACGTTACCATATTTTCAAAAAGCTAACGCGCGAACTAGTAGGTCAAATGACTTCCAAACGCGCCACCCGCGAAAAACTACGCTCAAAATTAAAAACTCTAACTGTAAAATCGTGTTTGTGTTTGCATATGCTACAGTAACAAAAAATAGAAGTTACGATAGGGAAGAAAATGTTAGTTTTTCATTTCTTATTCCTCAATATTTCTTCAACATTAACCCATAATCATAAAATAATAGTATATTGCTTGATGATATTAATATTTCAAGCCTAGGCAGCGCTTGTGCGGAAGTACTGTCCGATTGCTGCAAAGAAAATGGTTTGATAATTAATACATTTAAGAAAACAATTTTAGCTCGCTTACACATTGTGGAGAAATTGTTAACGGTACATTCTCTAGTCCAAGATTATGCCTTCGGTTTCTTTAGGTTTCATATATAGTGCAATGTTACAAAATTGATAAATTTAATTTATAATGAGTATTAATAATAAAAAAATTTGGATTCTTGTTATTTATGGTAAGTTGATACAACCCGGGTAACTTCTAAATGAAAATTAACTGACACTTGCTAATTTAATTATAATGATTTAATCAAGAAATTGTAAGCTATTTAAATAATATCGAAAAACCTAAAGATGTGTTTGGAAATATAATTTAGCAATGTTACTATAACAATAATACGAACATATAATTTTAACAAATGAATTAATTTATCAAATACCTTATCTAATACCCTATGTATGTGTGTATGAAGTGTGCCACCCACTTCTGTCTTTCTGCGCCCTTGCAACTCGTTCTACTCCTTCCAAATCTTCACCACTACACTTTTACAATCGCTCCCTTCTTTCGCATTCGTTTTTTTAATATCCTTTTTCTTAATCTCACTCACAGACTCTACTTTTCTGGCTTTGCAGCTTGTTCATTCTTATTTAATTCATTGCTCCCGTTACCATCTCAAATATTTATTTGATTGTATTTAATTAACCCTGATGATAAACAATTTGATGGGAGCGACAGCGTCCCTGATACACGAACCTAATACGATAACAATGAATTTTGGAATCACCGCAAGATGCTGTAAAAGATCATGGCAATAGATTATTTATCGTCTTGAGAGGCTTATTTATTCGGTGAATGCTATTCGCAAATTGTGAGAATCTACAGAGTTACCACCGAATAGCATTTTAGCAATACTAGCCAGGACGCGTGTCAAATTTAACATATCCTCGCGAATGCGTTGAGGTGCAACAAAGATGCTTTCTCAAATCCTCGGCTCTTTAGATGTCAAGGCGGCGATCATACACCAAACTCTTCATGTATACAGCTAATACAAATACACGGATGAATTAGAAATAGCGCCCTCTGTTGTTCCCTTGGACAACTACAGAATGTCCTACTACGCATGCTTTAATCCTTTGTAAAATTCTCTTTCTAATGAGCCTAGAAACATTAAAATCCGTTAAGATAAAATCGTCTGAGTATTTTGTTGATAATAATTTTAACCTGCGTTAACTTAAACTTAATTGTTGAATTTTTAATTCACCTGAAGAGTTACGTACCGCGGCGGTCATTTTTTTTCTGGCATATTTCTTCTCTTTATCACCTTCACTATCAATATTTTTGTCGCAAGGTTGTAAGATGAACGGTTGCCAAGATATGGCCGATTGACAATCTTAAACAGGCACCCGGTATAGATATGTACACTTTTGCGATACAGATTCCGTTAACATCGAACTTGTGGCAATAAACGCCCATGAAGGAAACATATAACCCAAAAGTTGTTAAGTTTCTCGAGAAAGGACTCCCTAACTCGATAATTAAAAAACATTAAGTCATTTTGATTGATTGCCTCGTAAGGTCAATATTTCCTTCCTCTAATATCGGTGAAACGCATGGTACAGTCATATATACGTGTGCTGTTCATAAAGGCTACGCATTAAGAAGTAAGTATACCAAAATATTTTCATTGAAGCGCTATTATTGTACTTTGTTAATCTTTCAAAATCGTTCCAAACTAGAATATTGCCTGGTTGTATGGTGACTTTCTTACAAGAAAGATATTAATCTCATTGAGAGCATACAAAAGAAGTTTTTAAAGATATTATATTATCGTATACACAAAACTTATTTAAGTCGTAATTACTGTTATAGCACTTTATGCAACATGTTTAATTACCAGTCCCTTGAATCCAGGAGGATCCCATCCCAAATAATCTTTGTTTACAACTTCTTACGCGAACATGTTAATGATAGCGAATTACTTAAAGCTTTAGATTTCTATATTGCCCGACCAAATAGTAGAATTACGCCTTTATTTTATGCGCCACCAGCTAGAACACATCATTATTCAGCTTCACCAATCGCATCAATGTGCTCCACGGTAAACCTAACTTGTAAAGAAATAGATATCTTTAATATTAGTCTTTCCTATTTAAAAAATATTTGGCTGGTTTAAACAAGTTGTACAATGTTGTTATTTTATTTTAGCGCCATTTATGATTTTTATTTAGTTATACTTTGATTACTTTGTATGGCGTTTAATTTATGGTGTATACCTAATAGTAGGATAAGTTGTGTTTCATAACGTAGCATAATGTTTATATTTTGTTTTATTCATTTCCAGTATTAATGTGTAATGTTTCACGGTTTTTTGGCACTTAGACACCATTATGCGGCGTTCGAAATTTATTGTTTTTTTTTTTTTTACTTAAGGCTAATAAAATTAAATGGAATCTATGCGTTACTATAGGTAGTTTAAAATTGATTCAATTGCTACGCCACTTTCTGTTCTGCCTATAAGGTTGTCGGTAGAAACTGCTTTTTTAATAAAAAAAAATTCTTAAAACGTAAGATGAAGATAGCTTCCTTCCCCTTGTGCTGTGTTTACGGTGCGTCCACTGTACAATTGCGAATAAATGAGCGACGAAACAAGCTCCTTACCTAATATACATACCTAAGGAGCGGATTCGCAAAAAACACCACACGTCGCGGTGTCGGCCAGCCGATATGCAACGGGAGATAACAATAACGAGGCCGGGGACTAGGTTGGTGCTTCTGCCGCGATGCGTGTCAGACACTGGCGGGTGGCTGCCTCGACTCGGCCGGCTATCCGAGCGTCTAGTTAGTTAGCCGCACGTATTTAGTATATGAAAAGGAAGACCGATTCGCAGTGTGCGTGCCGGTGGATACATAAATACGTGCTGTATATACGTAAATACGTAGGTAGATAGATAGCGGAGTGGCTCTGTATGCGCTGCACGCAAGGCCCGAGCGAGGGTCGCGACCTCGAACGCATCGCCTAAAATGTGTGCGAGCGCAATTTCGCAACTCGTCTAGCCGGCTCGGCTCATGTGCGAAATTGCGACGGGCCTCCAACGGGTGGAACGGCGACTAATGTTCTATGTATGTATGTATGTACGTGCACGTATTATGAAGGTATAGATACATACATGTATACGTATGTACATAAATACAAAGTTGATATCGCTAATTTCTTACACTACCGCTCATAAAAGTGCGTCCACTAACTTGAAAATTGATTAAATTGATAAAAATGATTAGCAGCCGTATTTTGTGGTACTTAAAATTATTCATATCAATCGAATAAACATATTTTATTGCTTTTCCAAGAAACATACTCCTTGTAACAAAACTTGAAAACTTGAACTTTGAGCGGAATTTTATTTATCTTCCAAGTATCATCATCATACAATTATATATACTGTCGTATGTCAAAGTGACAGTTAGATTCTAACCTAAATCCAAATATCTCAGATATGAGTTGTTTTTACACATTCACTTGACGTAACCAGGCAATCGCGTGGAAAAACAACATAAATGGCGGAAATTTTAAATTTTAATCAATACAATTACATTAATATAATTTTGCTAAATATCTTAGTTACCAAAACTGTGTGTATGTGTTAGTGTTCCACTTCCTCTTCTGAATTTCCTTTCCAATTTCTTCAAATTTTTCCTGATCCAAAATCCAAAATGTGTCGGTTTTGTTTACAATAAATTCTTTTTAAATAACAAGCGACGCGTCAAATGACCGAAACCACAACAACTTTTATTTGTTTGAAACAACCCGCTATTATCACCCTGGTTATTGTAGCACAGACATTTCCTTTTCGCCAATATTATTAATTTAACGCGCCGATCGAATATAAACTAAAGATTTATTCATATTGAAAAAGAGAATCCAGAATCCCACACAAAATTGCACGGTTTATATTCGATAGTTACTTAAATAGCGAAACAAGGCCCCTGTATATGAATCTATCTGTCCTGATAAAGCCTTCTCAAAATTTCTTGAGATATTTAACTATTATATGGTCATATGTTTTCCTTTAGTGAAATGTCAAAGCAAAACCAACTATGCAAATTGGATTACTCCAGGTATAGTTCAGTTAAAAAATATTAGTAGAAAGTATCCGATCTTTAAAAATGAGTTTGCCAAATACGAAAAGTTCTATATAAATGCAATTAATTCCCAGAAAAAAAGCTGTAATGACTACTACATATTGTCTAGTAGGAACATGTCTAAAGCTGTTTGGGAGGTTATTAGACATAACTCGCCTCTTTTAACGAGCGAGAGAAAATTGCCCGAAA